>JAOYMZ010092123.1:0-10729 GCA_025802335.1 Pinguicula primuliflora
ATGCATTTTTTGCTAGAGAATTTCTTGTCAAGATACCCTTGGATTGTAGTTGTTGAAGTTTATGTTGTCAAGATGCAATTTTTTTAGGAGGAAATTATGTTGAAGCTTATGTTGTTCCTGATTTTCTGAACAAGTTTATGGAATTTACTTTTGAAGTTTTCGTTGCCAGATTATGTTGAAGTATGGACATTATGTTGTTGAAATGGAAATTATGTTGCCAGATTATGTCCTGAAGAAGTTAAGTTGAAACGGTCAAAGGTGAATGATTGTCGATAAGAAAGATTGTCAAATAAGTCGAGGGTAAAGGTGAATGCTTCATTAGATTCTTCAATATCCAGTATTCACAACTTCAGACATCTTATAAAGCACTTATATGCAATCCGTTATGCTAATTCCTGACTTCGTCGTCTTATCTTTAGCAGATAGATATTCTTGAATGTGCTTGCACGTTTCAGCCGCACTCGTGATTCCAACAGCAATAGCTTTTGATGTATTCTTATTTTTTGGCTTCTTCTGAACCAGTGTTGGAAGAGAATTTTTTCTTTTGGACACCAAAGGTTCGTCATCTACATTATCTAGAGTACTATCCAAGAAATTATAAGGTGCACTAGACTCTCCAAGTTCTTCATCATTGTCTGTATCTAACAAGTGTGCAGGCAATACTCCTTGGCTGGGTGTCCATGCATTCTCGCCTGTTGCAATTGTATCATCAAACAGTAGTTGTTGATCCTCAAGCAATATAGGACCCTTCTCCCTGAACTTTGCAACCTCTGGTGACTCCTACAAAATAAAACAAATAATCAAATACTTCTTGATAATAGTATCAGTCCGAAAGCTCTAAGTTATACCTTAATTTTTTGTGTCCACCAATCAGATGACATGTTAATTGTTCCTCGCTCGACATCCCATCCTAATCCTGTCTCATTTCGCATCAACCTTTTCCAAATATTGTATTCTTTTTTCAAGGTGCCCCATCTATTTTTCAGTTGCTTCTTGTTGTAGGTACGACCAGTAGCCAAATTGAAGTTTGTCCAAACTGTTTTGCTTAGATGGGCACCTGGCCTATTTCCCTGTCTAAACTCAGTAACGCATACTTTAATAAATATTTCCGTCGACTGTCTATCCCACATAGCCTTTTCAGATGTCATCCTAACAAAAAACATCAAACAAACAAAATGTGGCTTGTAAGAGAAATATGAACCCACCGTAGCAAACATAGAAAAGTTGGAAGAAAGCACGCCAAAATAAACAGAGATTGCACATGAACCATATAAAGAGCAGTGACCACATCAAACCGTTTTAACGTACTCATCATCTCATCAGGGTAGGACAGGACACCCCAAAATCTACACTGATAGTGTTCCTTGTATTAACTTTTCCGACTAAATCATAAATGCATCCCAATCCAGGAAGATTCTATCTTTCTCCTCTTATTAAGAGAAAACAGTCAAGTTGGTCACCTTTCTTAAACCGTTGGTAATCCGTAATCAAATCTTCACTCATCACACACAATTACATATTCCGTAAATAACACGAATCTTTACTTTGAAATACAATAACTAATCATTAAACACAGTCAGTCAGTCATTGTAGTACTAGCAGACAACATTCGAGAAAGAAATGAATCCGGATAGAGTAACAATAACAAATTAGGTCGGTCAACAAGAAGGGCAAGAGCCAACAACCCCTTTGAGATGCCCACGTTGCGGCTCACCGGATACTAAATTTCGTAGGAGATAGAAACAAGTATGGGTGACTAACCTGCTATTCACGGAAGGAGAGAATACCGCCATAGGAGATGAGAAACCCTTTTGATTTGTGAGAAACCCTTGTCTACATATGAAAAAGGGTAGTTTAGGTATTATGAATTGTTTATAAGGGTAAAATTGTCTTAAACTTTATGATTTTACGTATTTACAAGTATGCCACCGCGAAAAGTCACAAGTCAGAAGGCAAAAGCACCTCAAGGCCAGCTTCTGACTTTTGAACTTTTTTTGATTTCTCTATCACAAAAGTCACAAGTCAGAAGGCAAAAGTAAAAAACCGCAAGCACTCAAAACAGACTTTTCTACCGCCAGAAGCCAAAAACTCCTTTTCAGAAGAGTTTGCAAACATCCACTAACTCTCAAGTTCTAATGACTTATGTTTTGCAAGATACACATGTCCCATGGCAAGGAACTATCAATTGGCATAATTAATATGCAAGATAAATATGCAAATGGCTTCTTAAACTTATGTCTTCATTTGGCATAATTAATATGCACAGATAAACGCCTCCCGTATTTGACAACTAAAACGAACATATTTGTTCTTTAACGAGGAAGCTTCTCTTGACTGCCTGCCTAATACTTGTCATTATAGTCTTCAATCGTTTTCAGCATCCACTCACAGAGAATGTTCGGGAATCTTCCAGAATACAAAATTGCACAGCAAACAAAGCATCACCTCCATAGCCCTGTGCCTGTGCTGTGCTGGCCTTAAACATTCTGGTAGGATACTCTCGAATTTTTTTCCGCTCTCGAATAGTGTGCCGAATGATAGTGCCGAATTCTAATTTGGACCATTGGATCAAAATTCAACGGTCCAGATCAAAAGTGTTTTAAGTGAACAGTTAAATGAATCATTTGATCTGGACCGTTGAATTTTGATCCAACTGTCCAGATTTAAATTTGGCACCATCATTCGGCACCGCTAAAAATTACTCGGATACTCCCAGGATAGAATAAAGATCAAGTAGGGATCAATACTCAGACAGTAGTTAGATAAACTGAACATCCTTTGTAGATATTTGACAGCATAACCGTTTACAGATTATCATTTTAGTACAGCTACAGCCTAAAACAACGTTCAAGGACCACGGGTTGTGCTAAAACACAGACATCCAGCAGCCTGATCATCAGGTACCATCCCACCACCTTTGCTTGTGTCAACTGCTTCTAACAACCTCACAACCTCGTCCATCTTGGGACGTTTCTCGGGTTTCGCATCCCAACACTTGCGCATTATGCTCGACAACGAACTAGGACAGCATCTAGGCATATCGGGTCTTACGTTCTGGTGAAAATGCACAAGAGAATTACACACAAGTATGCAGAGGGTTCATGTTTACCATCAAATGAACCAACCATGATGAAGAATCAGTTTGAATAGAATTTGAACCTGTTGGACAACTGCAGCAGATACATCGGCGAAGCTCAAATCAGGATAAGGCATATCACAGCAGTATATTTCCCACAGGCATATCCCATAACTGTACACATCGCACATCCTGTTATAAGGCTTACCATCAAGGACCTGAAAATACGAAGCCTCAGCTTCTTCTTCTTTCTTACAGATTGAGAAAGGTGAAATGAACCTTCATCACTCACTGTATGATGTAATGTACCCTACCTCTGGTGCCATGTAGCCAAGAGTTCCCGTGTTTCCGGTCATGTCCCTTGGATTCTGAGCTTCAACTCGAGCAACACCAAAATCAGCAATTTTGAGAGTTCTGCTGGTGTCCAGCAGCATATTCTCCGTCTTCACATCACGATGCACAATCTTCTTCGAGTGGAGGTAACTCAAGCTGCAGAATAGAGAGAAGACACTTTTTGTCATGTTTTTCGAAGTTTATGATGGCTCGGTACGACACTCATCAATAGATTCGAATAGTATCAGCAACATTCTCACCCTGCTCACTTTTGGGACTAGTTTGTACGATCACTCTTGCTATCAATAAAACAAAAACTTTGATTTAAAAAAAAACATTCTCACCCTCTAGCAAGATCCAGAGCAAGTTGGATCACAACCCTGAAGGCGAGTTTCTTCCTGCTATGCCTGATCAAGAACTTCTTTAACGTCCCACCGGCGATGTACTCCACCACAACACAACATGCTCTGGATGGAATTGAATTGCCATTAACTGCAAAGTTTCCTCCCGTAGCCGGTATCTTAAGATTGGACGTTCCCATTGAGGCTCCAATAAACTATGAAGCACCAGTAAAAAAAAATTTTTTCCCAGAATTGTAGGTTTAAAGTCATATGTTTCTCAAAACAGTAGTAAAGAAGTAATGTTTACCTTGGTAACATTGGGATGATCAAGTTTATGCCAGACAGCTACTTCTTGTTTGAAAGATGCCTGAAGAGCATTTGTGTCTGCAGCAGTGTTTATGCCATCTTCACCCCAGTCTAATACCTTCACTATGTAATTGATAATGGTGTAAAACTTAAAAGACAGAGTAACATGAACTTAAAGGTGAAAAGAAGTCGAATCTTGCAGCAATCCCAATAGATAAATGCCAACATACATACACAAAGAAGTACAAGATTCGAACTTAATCTAAATCTCACCTGCAACATTTTGTCCATCATAAACACCTTTATAAACTGTACCATATGTCCCATGAGCTATAACGTTTTTTATATCCAGCTTAGCCAAATCAATCTCCCATTCTTCAGACTTGTTATAGCCTTCCGTGTTCCGAGACCAATTCTGACTCAAATGCTTCTCCAGCTGCACGTCCCACGCCTTGAAATCAATCGTATCAGCTCTCAAGAACACTCTGCTCTCTTTATTTTCACCTACACTGCCCATGTCCCCCAATCTGAGTTCCACTGCTCCTTTCACAAAGTTGTGAGCTTTCTCGACAAAATTGTGTTCCCTAATCATGTTCTTGAAGTCCATTCTTCTGAGCTCAAGAAAGCAGACTTGAACAATGAGGCCTGGATTGTGAAAAATGAAGATGAAGAATACCCATCAGATAGTTATGGCTCATTCGAATGTAACCGTCCACATAAATTCAGCCCTTCCAAAGAATATAGGCTATATAGCTGCAGCAGTAAAATGTGGAGCCAATGATAGACTGTAACTGGGGCCACAAAATGAGGGCCCAGAATAGTTATAACAAAAATTCAGGAAAACCCAAGTTGGAAATTAGAAAATATATATCAAAGGACAAAACAACAGGTATCCAATATCCCAAATGTATGTTTCTCGCAATCAAAATTCAATCTTTTCCGTCTCTGTAACATGCTCTGCATAAACATAAAGTTAAAAGAACTCGACTCTGTCCTAACATTTGTCTGGGAACGGCAGACATAAACATATGGTGTATTGATAAGTACTACTCGTCAGCATAAAAGGTACGAATCCATCAGCTAAGAATAGCAATTGGGCATAGAATACGCCGGCATATCTCTCAATGCGTTCATGTGCTTTTGCTGGAAGGACATTGGATACACCAAACTCATTACTACGAACAGGAAATCCGTCTTGCATCTTGTACAGTATTGATTGATCAATAAAGATTAGCATAAACAGATGCCAAATAACAAGTTATTCATGGCGCGAGTAGAGTCCTACTGTTTTGTCGATGTAGGTCCATATCAATAATTCAACACGTATATAGAGACGTATTGCTAGATAATCGCAGAGCTGAAATGAGCAGTTCAGATTTGAAGTATGGAAAATACTTTGTCAATATGGTTACACATCACGAAATATATAATAAGCCCATCCTGAAAATTATTGAGCAATTGGTGATCACAACCCGGACACATCTTTCTTGTCCGAATATGAGACTTTTAACGTATTCAAATGGATAAATTTGGCTTCTACATTTTCACTTTTCAAAATCATGAAAACCGGGATTTTTTTGTTCAAAATTGCATCTAAATGGGGAAGAGATGGATTGATAGGAGCGAAAAGGAAGGTGGGCACAACCTAGAGAAGAAGATTCAAGTTCAACCCCAACCCCCCACCCAAAAAGGGAAAAAAAGAAACTATGGCAATAATTATATTATATTGGCTCATGGTTGAATCTGATGGAAGCAAATACGATTGACCTGCGCCTACCCTTCCTTCCACTTGGGATGGTCCATCATAATTCATTAATGAATAATGTGCCACCATGGGGTTGTGGTTCAATCCGTGGAAGGATAAGTCCAGGTGCATCTTTATCAATTAGTTAAAACATTATTCAACTTTACTAGCTAGCACAAATATTGAACAATTTTAATTACTTCAGAGCAAGTCGGCCCACAAATATAGTGCAATGAACACAGTCACATTGAGTTACCAATTGGTTTGACATGTCATGGACCACAAAATATAAGTGAAAATTGGGTGGCATTTCATGTAAAAAACAAATATTCCCTGTCTATGCAATCTAAACGAATGTGATTATAAAGACAGACACCAAATCCTCTTGAGGAGCGGGGTCGACTCCTTAAGAGGATTTTCCAGCCCTCAACGAAAAAGTTTACGCTCCACAGACGATATCAAACTCCTCCCCACCTACAGGTCAAGATCGAAGCTTTGCTACTCTTTTCGGTGCAGGTAATAACGCTGATTACTCTCCAATCCCTCTGAAGAAATTAAGTGAATGGAAAGGTGAACCGAAAATTACATTCACAGAAGATGAAATTGAGGCATTATCTAAGCCTTTCTCTCTTGCTTTAGTCGGGAAATTTAGTCATGGACGACCGTCCATGGCTGATACTAGGAAAGCTATTGCTGAAATTGGCTTCAAAGGAGAAGTCACAGTCGGTCATTTGAATGTCAAGCATATTATTATCAGATTTGTCAATATTGAAGATAGGGACAGAATGTGGCTCAGGGAGAATTGGACACTGAACAAATTCCCAACGAGAGTCTTCAAATGGACTCCTAATTTTGAGTCCGAAACTGAGTCCCATATTGTCCCAGGGTGGGTATCTTTGCCTAATCTGCCGTTACATCTCTATAGAAAGGATGCAATATATTCTATTGCCAGTGCACTGGGCACTCCTGTAAGAATTGACGCTGCCACACAGCTTTTAATCAGGCCTAGTCTGGCTAGAGTTTGCGTTGAAAATGATCTGCTCACGGTTCTTGCTACCAGAGTTTATGTGGAGTCACTTGGTCACAAGAACTTCTGGCAGCCACTACATATTGAAAGAAGGTCATCGTATTGTTTACATTGTATGCGGCTGGGGCACTCAAAAGATAATTGCAAAATACTTCATCCAGAGCAGGCCAAAAAACAAGATGACCAAAAAATGAAGCAAGTAGATCAAGGAACAAACACTGCAGCAAAAGAAGCAACTCTAGACACTGCGCCAAAGAAAATAGATACTGCTCCAAAGGCTGCTGCCAAGCCGCAATTTATCTATAGGCAAGTCACAAAAAGTAAAAATAAAGTTGCTGGTAGGACTTCAAATGAAGAGTCTGAAGATGTCATCAATTACACGGAGGTTGGAGCTATTAACATAGCAACAGCCTCCGGCCAAGGTACCAATACAAACAACACCTCTTCTGTTACTAAAAATTCTGTGGAGTTAACTAACCAATTTTCTGCTCTGGCTGACAATGAGGGAAATGTGGATGATGAGCATGTCAATGCAGATCAAGCACCTCAACAAGATCTTGCTACCTCGCCAATCCCAGGAAGCACAGCAACTGGTAGGACTCCAAATGAGGGGTCTGAAGCTATCAACGAAAATATGGAGGTTGAAGCTATTACTATAGCAACAACCTCCACCAAAGGTAATCTTTTAAGCAAAGTTTCCGTTTCCAAACAAATATCTGCTGATGCTGAATTGACTAATGCACCTTCCACTGTTGTTGATGCTGATGGAATTGAGACTATTACTGAACAAGATCAACAAATGGAAATTCCTGGTCACCAACTGAACGAGGAAACTGGCAAAACTGCCTCCCCAGGAAACCTTAAAGCTACAAAGAGAAAACCAGAGAGGCCCAGAAAAAACAGAAAGCAAAAGCATGATGTCACTGCTCTGCATGAGCAGATGGATTCTGTAGACAATGACACTCAAACTGTTGTGGATGCATCGGATGAAGAAGATGATGAAACTTTCACTATCCCTATAACAACAGTCCCTCTACTAAAGGTTTCAGTGAAATGTGGGATAAAGCAACACGAAAAAAAATTGATGAAAATGTCAACATTTCTGAGGAGGATCACAGTGATGAAGACATGGAAGATGATCCTGTTGGGTAGCCATTAAACGACATAGGAACTGCTCAGAAAAAAAGGACATATAAATAGAGGCCAAAGGACTACTACAAAGCATCAACAATACAAACCAGATCCAAAGCTCAATGACGAACATCTCAGTTCTAGTATGGAATATAAGAGGAGTTAATAATCCTCTAATTCTTGCTCATCTCAAGAAACTTATCAAGATGCATCATCTATCTTTTCTGATATTATTAGAACCTATGCAAGACCCTTCACAACTGGAACAGGTGAAAAAGAAGTTGAAATTCCAAAATGCTGCTACAAACTCCATTAGCACCATATGGTGCTTTTGGTCAGAATGTTGGTAGGCTAGAGTGCATTATGATTCTGACCAAATGATGCTGATGCATACTGAATATGTAGACATAGGAGCTGAATATTATTTGGGAGGTGTCTACGCAAAATGTGACCGTAGTGACTGAATTCCACTTTGGAATGATATGATACAGGAAATCCTGTAGCTGCAAAAACCACTCCTAATTGGAGGGGACTTTAACACTGTATTATGTCCAGAGGAAAAAACTGGAGGACTTCCTATACATATGGAATTCGCAATGGATTTTCAGCAGGCTATTAATGTCTGTAGAATAAAAGATGCAGGATATGAGGACAACAAGTTCACTTGGTCCAACAATCAGGTAGAAAGTAGCAAAATTATCCAACGTCTGGACAGGATTTTTCTATTTGGGGAGTGGATTACATCAGCTCCTCCGTGCACTGTTAAGCACCTAAATAGGCTCCAATCAGATCACTGCCCTCTTCTGATTACATCTCCTGCAGCAGATAACAAGATGAGCAGATTTATTTTTCAAGAATTTTGGACGCTGCATCCCTCTTTCCAGCAAGCTGTAATATCCTCATGGCAAGAACCTGTGCAAGAGACCAATCCTCTGTAGCGGTTAAGTGTAAAACTAAAAAGATTGAGATGCACATTGAGGCAATTGAACAAGGATTCGTATGGAAATATCTTTCAAAATGTTAAAGACTCAGAGGACCAAATTGCTGAACTTGAGATCAAATATGATACCTCAAGATGTCCAACTGATAGGGAATTGCTACATCAAGCTCAGGCAATATATAAACGGCATTTGTTAGCTGAAGAAATTTTCTGGAGACAAAAATCTCGTATTAAATGGCTTCAAGAGGGTGATAGAAACACTGATTTTTTTCATAGATCAGTAAAACTTAAAAGGGTCAAATCAACTATTCAGAGGCTGAAAGATGACACAGGAACATGGTCCAATTCAAAAGAGGAGGTGTCCAAAATCTTGTTGGACCACTTTGAGCAGAGGCTTGCTGTAGAACCAGTGCACACAGATGACTTCTGGATATCAGATATTCCAACATTAATAACTGCTGACCTAAATGAGGCCTTATGTGCTTGGCCAACCGAGAATGAAATCAAGAAAGCTGCTTTTGATCTCAGTAAAGATAGTGCCCCTGGCATTGACAGTTTTACTGGTGCATTTTACCACACATGCTGGGACATTATAAAATCGGATGTTATAGCTGTTGTGCTAGCTTTCTATGCAGGCAATGAATTGGGAGGAGCCTATACAAGCACCCTGATAGCTCTCATCCCCAAAAAATGTGCCCCCAATCACGAGCTCAGACTTCAGACCTATTAGCCTATGTAACTTCATTGGAAAAGTATTTTCCAAGCTCATGTCTCAAAAACTCAGTATGGTGCCTAACATTATCTCTCAAAATCAAAGTGGTTTTGTACCTGGAAGAAGCATAGCTGACAATATTCTCCTTGCCAATGAGATGTTACATTTTCTGAAAAAGCCAATAAGAGGAAACAATGTTGCACTTAAATTGGATATGGCAAAGGCATTCGATAGAGTATCATGGCAATATCTAATTAGAGTTCTCAGAGCATTTGGATTTGCAGAGCCCTTTATAGCTAGAGTCTGGCGTATTATTTCCAACTGCAGCTTCTCTATTTTACTGGAAGGGATTTCTCAAGGCTATTTTAAATCCACACGAGAACTCAGACAGAGTGATCCTCTATCCCCACTTCTGTTTGTTATAGGAGCAGAAGTGTTGAGTAGAGGCCTACAAAAACTGATGAATTCATGTCCCTCCTTTGCTTATGGTGTACTTGCAGGTTGTCCACTAATTTCTCATCTGGCTTATGCAGATGACATACTTATATTCTGCAGAGGAACCAAATTTGCCATTGATGCTGTCCTTAAAACAATACGAAAATATGAGGTTTCAGGGCAACAGGTCAACATCTCTAAGAGCAGCTTCATAATCTCCCCTAAAGTATCTTCAATCAGACTTGAGCTTGTCAAGCAATGGACTGGATTTAACCACTGCAGCATGCCAACGACATATCTGGGAGCCCCTCTCTTCTCAAGTAGAAAAACAAACTCACTGTTTGCCAGTTTAATTACAAAGTTGCAAAGGAAGCTGGATGGCTGGACAGCAGTAAATCTAACCGCTGCAGGTAGACTAATATTGATCAGACATGTGCTCAGTTCTCTACCTGTATATATTCTTATGGTACTGCAGCCCCGAACGAAATAATCAAAAGAATAGAGAGGATAATGTCTGACTTCTTCTGAGGTTGGGCAGATGGAAAAAAGAAAATGCATTGGAAGTCCTGGAGAGATGTCTGTGTTCCTCAAATTGAAGGAGGTCTCGGATGTAGGCGCATTAAAGATATAAGTAAGGCCTTTAGCATGAAGCTCTGGTGGCAGTTTCGCAAAGGCAACAGTCTC
>JAOYMZ010092124.1:0-10729 GCA_025802335.1 Pinguicula primuliflora
CACGTGCCGCGAGCTGATGAAAAGTTCTAAAAGTGTGGGCTATAACATTTACAAATAATATGCATACACGTCGTGATCCGTGGGTCTTTCGTCTGTTCCCTTCGTCCGGTATAGACTTCCTGTTTTACATGTATCCATTGGCGACATTGAATGTGAGCATGCTTTGGATCTAACAAACCCAAATGATATTATGTTTGCAGCATTCATCCACAAACAATCCGCAAGGTTAAGGATACAACTGAACTATTATCCAGAGTGTATCTAAATCTTGACATGTCAGATACTTTTTTTTGTGGTGTGAAATGCTAAAAGGCACCCACATTTGGCATCTAAAACACATCCAATACATATGCACACACACATACCAATGTTGGTGTGTATATAATCATAAGGCATGGATGTATTTTGGGTGTCAAATCTGTGTGCCTTATAGCATTCCTTATACAAGGAGGCTTAAAGTCAACAGGCATACAAAGAATTAAAAGTAACACAAAATACATGTCGATACTTTGGCGTAAGACTATGTCAGCGAAAGAATATTTCTTTCGGCTAGGATGATGAGGTATGTTGTATAAATACAATTGCATTAGATATAGCATTGTAAGAAAAATACACTTCCTTGAATGCAAACAAAATGTTATAAGAGGACCTCCTGAATTCAAGCATTATTAATTGCTACCCAAATGAATCCTCGGCGGCCTTTCCGCTTGATACTAAAAGTGTTGATTATGAGAAGTGATATGAAAATACCAAATGCACCTTACCACGCATGCTGTGACCAACACTTTTGGAGGGCATCATCAGATTGTCATACTTGAATTTAGTGTGTTTTTTCGGTCTGTTTTTAGTGTGGTACATCATTTTCGGTCGACTATAGCATTTTACCAACTAAACTTCATTATCTTACCCTGCATTTCATGAATTCCACGGATAATCCCGAATGGTTCATGCCCTACACAAGCCATCTCTCATTAATACATGAATTGTGTGTACTCTACTCTATCTGCTCCCTGTTTTAAAATGTACGCTACAATTGCATTACAGCCGTTTTGAGGCCAAACCCAAATTGCTATATTCATATTCTTTTGCTGTTCATGTTTGCTTTTTTCAGTGCACAAACTTATTGAAGCACAACCAATAAATCATTCATAGGCCATCATCGTTTGTTCTCTGTAAGATGAACATATTGCCTTTGTCGTCTCTGCCAATCCTCAAGGACTCATCAACATATCTGAAAGGAAAAGAAGAAGGAATGGTTTTCAACAGTAGCAGTTCAAACTGCAGCAAAAACAGTATGTATTGTTGCAACTTGTAGTTTATTTCGAACATCAAACTCACGTGATCTCAAGCCATCCCTCTGGATTGAAAATGCAAAGCAAGAGATCATAGTTCTTGCGGAAAACATTCATCAGCTGATCTGGGGTGATCTCGGACTTGTTGAGGCTGATATCCACTCGCTGCAACGAAATATACACATTTGAAAAATTATGACCTTTCTAGCTGATATTGAAGTGAATTGCAACAAACATTACATGAAACTCACTGATTTTGAGGTGATCTTAAACGAAGCATCAATTCGTAATTCTCCGCTCAACAGATTCAGACCTCTGGCACTGAACTTGATCACATTAACTGCTTTACCCTCCATTTTGAATCACAACAGTCTGGATGTTAGCACCAGTTTCTAGCTATACACACCAAACGAAGTAACAACCCCATGGCAACATTAAGCAGTGTGATGGGAATACCTCGGCCACATCAATGTACTGGAACAAGTCTCCCAAAGTAATAAAATCTCGCAATCCAAGTTTCGTTCTTTTCGAACCAAGGATAACTACGGTGCTATAAATCAGTTTCCATGCTCCTCCCAGCTGCAATGTATAGATATGCATGAGTCTGTTTTTAAACTTGTAATTACTTCACAAACAAAAACATGTTCATGCCAATGATGGTGTTCACCTTTTCTGGGCATAGAGTAGGTTCTGGAGTGGGATTTCGAGATTCCAGAATCATAACCAACTTGTCTATTTCAGTTTTCTTAGCTGATGTAACTCCAAATATACCTCTATTGATGCCTATAATAGCAGATTTATCAACAGAAGGGTAAATAAGAACAAAAGAGAGAAGAATTGTACCTTGCAGTGCAGTAAAAAGGGCATGTTTTGTCTGGTCAACACTTTCAAAATCCCAAGCCTCAGCTTCTGTTATGACCTCCTTATCGGCAGCTTTCGCAGAAGAATGGTGCCAAAATCCAAAACTGATGGGCTTTCTGTGAACGGGAAGAAGAAGCTTCATTATCTCTGGGGGAATTGACTTCGGACGGAAAACATGGGAACACGTGACTGGTGGTTGGGCATACCTCGTTGCCATCGGAAAATATGAGAGCAGAGATACCAGAAGTCAATGTAGTCTCGTGCAGATGTTGAGATGTTCATCAATGTACTTGAAAATCTTATGAACTAGTAGTCTCCCTAACAGAAATAGGCACCTAGGCCGCGTCGTTTAAGCGTTAGTATGTTGCCATCCGCCTTGTCAGAATTACCACTTAGGCCGCTTAAAAGCCCGCATAGGCGGGCAATTAGGCCGCTTAGGCGCTGAACAGGCCCTAACCGTCCAAAATCCACCTAATGCTTTCTCGAACAAATAGTACATTTTAATATTTTTCTTTCTTCTTCTTTTTAAGTTGTATTCACGAAGTGGATAGATCTCAAGCACGTGTGGCCCAGAATTCCTTGCTAAAATACACCCCAAAAAATATGGCCAAGTCTTTATTTTTTTTCTCATAAAACTGTAAATAGAAAGAGAATATATAGTTCCCAAGTTTCACTCCTTGGATCCTGAGAAAAGCTTAACCAAAATATCACCAGCTAGTTACAATTTAAGCATCTGCCTTTGATTTCTGAGCATCTTGCTGCTGTTTCCACTGCTCAGGTGTCAGGGCTTTGGTTATCGAAAGAGCATGGATATGCTTCATCTCTTCTGCCAATGCAGCATTCACCATTCGGTGTCTGTTCAACAACCGTTCCCCCTCAAATTGTTCGGATACGATCTCGATTGAGAAACTCGCGCCGCATCTGATACCAGGTAAAAATTTGGATTCACATATATGATAGATGGAATAAAGAACAAAATGCATCAGAGCGAAGCTTACCCGCCAGAGGTGTCAATAACATCCTGAAGTGGGTCGATGGGATATACCAGAATCAAAAATAAAGAGTCAATCGGACATTTCCCAGAGTAAAGAACACAATTTTCAAATAACGAGGAGGAATATCCATAGAAAATCAACCGCATATTTTCAGATATAAGCACAACACTAGCTCATGAGACTAAGTAAACATAGAAGTAGAACTGCAACTGACAAAGCAAATATAATTACTATAAGATAAGCATTCATAAGAGAGACACAAGTAAGCTCTAAGATGCAGAGTGCATACAGATTAGAGAATTATAACAAGCGTACAGAAGGGAAATCCCTGAAAACAAAAGCCAACTCAACTCAAAAATAAAGAGTCAATCAGACATTGTCCCATTGAGTAAAGACCATAATTTTCGAATGATGAGGAATATCCGTAGAAAATCAACAGCGTATTTTCAGATATAAGCACAACACCAGGCCATGAGCCATTAGCAAACATAAAAATGCACTTGACAAAGCAAATATAATTACTATAAGCATTCATAAGAGAGACGCAAGTAAGCTCTAAGATGCAGAGTGCATACAGAAATGAGAATTGTAACAAGCGTACAGAAGGGAAATCCCTTAAAACAAAACCCAACTCAATTCTAATACCATTTTTAAGAAAAAGCACATGCTCATTAAACAAAACATGAAGGAAGCTAGAAAACACAATCTCGAATAGACCAGAAATCTTACATAAACTCTTAACCAATTTTGCCAAACACACACTGAAACAATTTTTTCATGATGCCCCTACTCCTAATAGACCACCCAATTTGACTTTTTAAACAAAGAATGTGAGAATTAATGAAATTGAAACAGACAATAAGCAACTTTTGACAAAGTTCCCATCTCATCCTTCATAGTGATCTACAGTAAACCCATAAAAATCAGAAACGTACATGAAACCTAGCTTCCCGGAAAAACGTGTGCTGCAGCTTGCAGATCGAAAGCACGAATGACAAAACTAACAAAAAGTTGCTTCATTTTTTTTAATACATTGAACAAATTAATCGACATCAACAATTCGTCTAACACTCGCATGGGAATTAAGTAGGAACTACAAGATGGATCGTGAAAGATTACAAGATATGAAGGATTCAGAGTAGACTTCAAAGTTGACTCCACTCGCTCCTTTGTCACCGCCATTTCCAAGCGTTCGTTATAAGCTTGGTGGTACAGACGGTATAGCCTACAGATTCTTAAGCAAAAGCCGGAAAGGTAGAGAGAAAAAAATTGCAATTCGATTCAAGCAAGAATGATGCCCTAGATTAAAAAATTTTGCTAAAAAAAAACCCTAGATTAAAGTTCGAGTGTTTCGACGGAAATTTTTTTAATGTGTCATAAAATGCATTAGAATTTTTGAAAATGCCATCAATCGATATTTGAAAGACCGGTAAGAGGCACCGATCTTCCAAAGACAGGTATACAAAGATACCGATCTTTTAAAATTCAGTGGTCATTAAAAAGTTATTAAAATTCTTAATATTAAATTAGCACTTACCGATCTTCTGAAGACCGATATCCGGTATCTCCATCTTCTTCAAATCATCTTCATGAAACGTATGAGGTTTTGGGCTGGATTGGGACATCAAGACTTCAAGCTCAGCTGGAAACGGAGCTGGAAGCAGATTAAACTCATCAAAATACCCGAACCCGGCAGGTAACCCGAACCCAAACCCAAACCCAAACCCGATACCTGTGGGTATTGGGTATCGGGTTCGGGTAGTTTTTTTAACTACCCGATTTTTTCGGGTTCGGGCAATGGGTATCGGGTACCCAATACCCGAACCCAAAATGTCAAAAATATTTTAAAAAATCGGGTTCGGATCGGGTTACCCGAACCCGACCCACCTTTTAAAGCAAAAAAATGTTTAATTTCGGGTTCGGGTAAAATGAAAAAAAAAATAAAAAAATAAAAAATAAATGAAATGGGTACCCGATACCCATCGTGTTCGGATATCGGATACCCGAAATCGGGTTCAGGTACCTTTTTCCAATATCCGAAATTTCGGGTTTGGGTCCGGATAGTGCACTACCCGTACCCAAAACCCGAATGTGCACCCCTAGGTGTAAGGTGAAGAAACAAATTACAAGTATGCCATCGCTTTGGGAATAAAGGTATTTATTTATTTTCTTTCCCCATTCAGAAAATTGCCCTAAATGTTCTCGAACAGCTTCCGCGGTAAGCCGTGGAGCTTTCGGCAGTCGCCCTCTTGCATTTGTCCCTCCCAAGACATTAGCTACACCTGTGGATTGAAATCATATCTAGGACCTTTCTGGCGGAGTAGCAAAAGTGGGAAAGACTGCAAAAGCTTCCAGATTTTCACAAGGCTATTCACCAGCCATTTAACTTTGTTAAGCCACAAAACAAGCTAAGCCCTCGAGACGAGATGATCTGTCATGGTGGAACAACAATGTCCATTCCATTGCCAGGACGGCGCTTCGCGTCCTTTTGTGCAGTTCCTGTGAGTTGTGATGTGCTCCCTTCCTCTGACGCTGCCCAAATAGGTTCGCGCCGTCCCCCACACCCCGATTTTCTTGTATGAATATCAGTGTTAATTCCTGGACATGAATAATGGTTTTAGGAATCGCTGAAAAACCGTGGAAACTGGCTAATGCAAGGCTGGTGTTGGAGGATGGCTCTGTTTGGCGGGCGAAGTCCTTTGGTGCTTCTGGAACACAAATCGGTGAAGTGGTTTTTAATACTTCATTAACAGGGTAATCTAATCTACTATTACATTTTTGTACAATACTTGGAGAAAGAGCATTATCGAGGGAAAAGTAAAAAAGATAAAATACATTTGCGAAGAGTTGCTTGTGTGTTTGAAACTTCATGCCTTTAGGCCTCAATGTGGCATTGCATTGTATTGCAGTTACCAAGAGATTATAACAGACCCTAGTTATGCTGGTCAATTTGTCCTGATGACTAACCCACACATAGGAAACACAGGGGTTAATTTTGGTATGTGGATGGTTTGTTCCATGTTTTTGCCGAAGAAAGGTGGAAATGATCTGATTTCTCATGGTTTTCTTGCTAGATGATGAAGAATCAACTCAGTGCTTCCTAGCAGGATTGGTGATCAGAAGTTTAAGTATTAGGTTAGTGAAATGCTAGGCAAAATTAGGTAAGCTGTCGCTTTGTGCCATAAAGTGTTTTTTAAACAAAACGACGTCTTTTTGTGCTGCATACTAGCATTCCTCATTAGGTTATTGCTTTTGTTACATTTTTAATCAGGCTTTGTTCTTTAATTTTTTTATTTCCTTACCAACCATTAACTTTAAAATTGTTAGTATTTTCTTTTTGTTTCTAATCTGTTGCCACTTTTTATTACTTGAATTGTTGATATCCTACAGTACCTCAAATTGGAGAAGGGTAGAAACAATTGAAAATTATTTGGCATCCAGAAATGTGATGGGAATATGTAAGTTGTGATTTCATATCACTATCTCGGTTTCAAATAGGAATTGGGTTGTTGGTTACTCACTTCCGACTAAATCTATTATGTTTCTGTGCAGATGATGTTGACACTCGTGCTATCACCCGTAGATTGAGAGAAGATGGTAGCCTTATTGGTGTTTTGAGCACAGATGAATCCAGATCTGACGATGAGCTTCTTAAAATGTCCCAAACTTGGGATATTGTAGGTAATTTTCTTTTGACTCGTAAAATTAATTAGCTTTTCAAGACACTATGTCCCAATGCAGTTTTACTTGTTTATTGATATATTGCACAGGGGTGGACTTGATAAGTGGTGTCTCCTGTAAGGCTCCTTACGAATGGGTTGCTAGGACTTCAGTTGAATGGGATTTTAGCTTCAGTGGGAGAAATAAAGAGACTTTTCATGTTATTTTCTCATATCTTGTATTTTATTTTCAAGATATATGCTTGAATATCAGGTTAAGTTATCCATTTTCTTCGATGAAGGTTGTCGCATATGATTTTGGTATCAAGCATAATATTCTAAGGCGCTTGGCTGCTTATGGCTGCAAAATCACTGTGGTTCCTTCAACATATCCTGCCTCTGAAGTCCTAAAGATTTCACCTGATGGTGTATTGTTCAGCAATGGTCCAGGAGACCCATCAGCAGTTCCTTATGCTGTTGACACTGTTAAGGAGATTATCGGTAAAATTCCTGTTTTTGGAATCTGCATGGGTCACCAACTGCTTGGTCAAGCTCTGGGTGCTAAAACCTACAAGATGAAATTCGGTCACCATGGAGGGAATCATCCTGTTCGCAACCTTCGAAACAATCGTGTTGAGATCAGTGCACAGGTTTCATATATAAATATATTTTCAAAAATATGTTGAGTGATGATATATTGAATCTCGTTGCTACTTTTTTGGTTTGTTTTTATTTCATGAGGGTTGTGGGGGGTTAAAGGCCATAATGGTGATTATCGGCGTCGATAAAAAAATCTGCCTCGCAAATGCTGTTTTTCTGTTTTCATTTACCTTTTAAGTGTGTTTCAAGCATACTTCAGATCTGCATTGTAACTTGGCTTGAAACTATACTATGCAGAATCACAACTATGCTGTTGATCCTGAATCACTTCCTGAAGGTGTAGAGGTAACCCACGTCAATCTAAATGATGGAAGCTGTGCAGGGCTTGCTTTTTTGCAGCGAAAGCTCATTTCACTTCAATATCATCCTGAAGCTTCACCCGGACCACATGATTCGGACCTCGGTATGGTTCCTGTTACCTGAACAATTATTAGCAAAACTTGATCGTTGGTGATTATTTACTGATTTGCCTCATGCTATTAGCACTTTATGCTACACTTGAATCTTGGCTATGTTTTCTGATGTTTTGACGAACTTATAACAGCATTACATATACATGCCTGTATGGAACTTGATGCGATTTACGTGTGTCTCAATACTGGACCCCGGAAACTGGATTTAACATTCAAATACATACATGCTCGCACCATGATCTGTTGCACTTCTCATTCATGACTTGCTGAAGCATATTGCCTGCAGAGTTGATGTATTCTTGTTATCTCTGGTGCTAATATTTGAATCAACTGTTTCAGTGTTTGGTGAATTCATACGATTGATGAAGCAAGAAAAGGAACTCCAACTGTGATTGATGATGGGGCTCGGGCGCCGGAGGGTGAATTGGGGGCCGGAGTGAGCTTCACAACCTCATGATTTTAACATCAGACTAACTAAAGCAAACCACCGTCTTTAGATGTTGAGATTCTGTGGACTTGTTCGTTTTCTCGATTTTACTGCTTTTCATGAGATTCTGTTGAGATTCAACCGAACATTATTTCATGGAGACATTCTTAATTGTTTCAGAAGTTTGCAAATTTTATAGACCAAAAAATGACACGCAAAAATACTAAAGTGATATAGGGTATCATTTTGTTTTTACTTTACTATATTTTCCAATCACTTTTTGATATTATCGAGATTTGCTAAAAAAAACTTTTTGATATCATCTTTATGAAATATTGGAGTGTTAACAAATGTGGGACTATAGCTCACCGCTATGATTCATTTTGACCAAAAAAAAATCTTTTGCATTACTTTTTTTGTGGGTTAGTAGAAATGGCTAATTGGGTAAGTTTATGGGTTTTAGTTAATAGAGTTTAGGATTTTGTTTTTTTGACGGTTGAATGTGTCCTATAATTTCGGGAGTTATCCATAATTTCGGGAGTTATTTTACATTGAATGATTCCTTGCAACCTTTATATAAAGGAGAGTCTCTGTATATTGTAAAGTGTGAAAAAATAACAAGGAAGAAGTGCTTTTTATCATGGATGTAGGCTATTGTCGAATCACGTAAATCCGTATTCTTTATTTTCTTTAATATGGAGCAAGAAAATTTTGGCAAAAAATTTGAAGAAAATTTTCGGTAGGTCGTCGGAAAAAAAAACCGTCAATATTTTTAGAATCCTTACATCGAAATTTTTCAGAAACCGATCTTAAATTTTACTTTTAGTACTTATAACACATCGTTTAAAACTAGAGTTAAATTTATTATTCTTAAAATATTTATTTAATAAAATTTTAATTTGTCTAAGAACCAAACCGCAAATATCGTTACCCTAAAAACTTTAATTCACACTGCCTGTAAATACATACCACATACATACAGGCTCTTCAATTTCTCACCTCCTTTTCCCAGCAATGCATTCTCTTTCACCAACACCTGCAATTTTTGCAAGTGATAAGATTGGGTTCCAATTAAATGACCCCCACTCCAGGAATGATTACCGATAATGAATAATGTCTGCCGGCTATCACCTTATCCTCCAGGAAATTATAAATACCAAAAAGTCAGAACCTTTATTTTATTGAAGGTGGAAAAACCATTCTTGATTGGCAGGGGTTGCGCAACGTATCCTGTTTTGATTTTATACGATTGATTTTAGCACAAGTTCCGATAGGGTCTTAACCATTGGCTGGCTTGGCAAACCAAATCAAATCAAACCAAACATACCCAGTAAATTCTCGTTCTTAGACAGGATCTGGGAAAGATAAGATGTACGCAATCATACCTCCATCATTGTACAAATTGGATTGTGGTGGCCGGTGAGTGTGCTTCATTGTGGGAAGGTCGGTGTGGTGCCGTCCTGAGGATACATTGATCGAGTGATGCTGAACAAGATATTGTCAAAATCGACGACATGCAAATTAATATATTCATTATGCATCGACATCTGTATGTCAGCAGCGTTGCTGACAAGATATACCAAATATTGAAAGTTAACCTTTCCTTAAGTTTCAAACGATCTACCGTAGAGATTGGGAACACTCATGTTGAAACTATACCGTAGAGTAGAGTGATTGAATAGCTTTAGCTATTCGTTCTTGAAATCCAGAAATGGCAGGCGTTGATGATGTGACAGAAGATGTTTTCTTCGACACTGCAGATCATTTACTTGTTTTGGAAGAAGATAAGATTTTTAGCAATTCAGATTTCAATATTTGGTTGGAAGAGCCGCAGAGTGTGATGGTTAGACGTGATAATTTTCTATCACGAATGGGTTTTACTGAGTGCTCATCAATGGTCGGCATTGGTGACTATTTGCTTGCAGAAAGGCAAGAGATCTAATAGTGAAGCAAATAGTTCTGCGGATTATTCTGATGTGGATTGGTTAGATAACATGAGCATTGATGTGGAGTGGGGAGAAAGCCAAGACCTTTATGTCTCCTACACCATGTTAACTGAAGCAATCTCAGACACTGACTTGTGTTGAAGAGAACACAATGAATTGTATGAAACATTATAAATCAAGGAGCTGGTGGCGCCACTAAAAAAGAATCAAATTGTACATGTATCCAAAGAGTCAATAATGTACGAGGAACCTGGAAAAATGAGATTGTTGAAGACAGAAACAAACCGGAAAAAGTATATGGAGAGCAGTGCGATGTATGTTGCACAAGAATTTCAAACACATAAAGGTCGAATCGGGACCATGAAGTTTAGTCCCGATGGTAAATATCTGGCTACTGGAGGTGAAGATGGGCTAGTTTGCATATGGCGCATTGACATTGTAAATCACTCTTTCAATGGTGATAAATGCAGCAGCTT
>JAOYMZ010092125.1:0-10728 GCA_025802335.1 Pinguicula primuliflora
ATATTAATTATTTTTATGAGGTGGAAGGTGGGTGGAAGAA
Source organism: Pinguicula primuliflora (assembly GCA_025802335.1). Lineage (NCBI taxonomy): Eukaryota > Viridiplantae > Streptophyta > Magnoliopsida > Lamiales > Lentibulariaceae > Pinguicula > Pinguicula primuliflora. The sequence goes on from JAOYMZ010092125.1 coordinate 41, forward strand.
ATCTCTTCCACCCACTTTCCACTTTACCTCTTCCATGGACAGCACAACCTGCTGTCCATGGGAGGAGGAAATTTCCAAGGCCAAGATGAAACTTGTCACCGGATGAAGAGTTGGTGGGCAAGGAAATTTCCATAGGGATGTGGTCAGTCTTATGCCTATATAATGTATATTCATTTCAAAGCAACAATTGGTCGGCTGCTATTTATGGAGGTAGATGAAAAGGGAAGGAGTCAAAGCCTTACAAACTTTTAAAGCTGATTAGAATACATCCAATTTCAAACCATCGCATGTCACCTATGGAAATTTTCCCTTACCCGATGCTTGGGCCCGGATGAAGTCAAACGGCCGGAAAATGATCGAAAATTGGAGCGACACAAGAAGTAGAAACGATTAGGAAAGTTTTCCGAGCAATGTAAACTCGTTTTCCGGTGAGGATTTGTCTGTTTTCTCCGGTTCCATCTTAAAGGAAACAACTTTAGTTGTCACTGATCAAAACAAACACGATTGGCAATCGAACCTTGTTTTTGGGTCGGTTTTGCATCACCATTGTAATCAGTGAGGCCAGACCTTCGTAATCAGTCGGTTTCCGCTCCGATTTCCGGCCGTTTGGCACCATCCGGCACCTAGCATCCGGCATGGGAAAATTTCCGATGTCATGTATGCCTTAACAAGTTTGATATGTCTATTTAACCGCTATCATGCATCTTGATATGGCTATATGAAGACTTACTCTGTGAACTACTTCTAGCACAAAGAAAAAGAAAAGGAGCTAGCACAAAGAAGAAGAAAAACAAGGCCCTGACTTATTCTACTATGCTGACTTTTGATTCTAAGTAGGAGCCAGGAAAAGAAAAAACAAAGTTTCACCCTTTTGAGTTTTGTCAAACATGTATGAGCAAGACGACATGTCTTAAAAGAAATATATGTATGAACACGTCAAGAAGAGCAGGGGTCAAATCCGTCTGAAAACTGATTTGTTGTTTAAGTGGGGTTGACCTACTGGTTATAGGAGTAACAATTTCACTCACAAGTAATAAATTCAAATCCCCTCAACGACGTGAAGACGGCAAAGCAGTATACATACCACTACCACAGGCCACAAAATGAAGACTGGCTAATTTGTAAAACGGTAAGTCGTAGGACTACTGGCTAAGTGCATCTCGGGTATATTATTTATTAGAGCATATTCATTCAAATCGGTGACTATTATCTTCCTTCAAAACTTGTTTCTATCCCTTCATTTTTTGTTATTCCAATTCCACTGATTATACGGGAGAGTATAAAGTACGCAGTGGACAGTAAAATTTACCTTCAGAGTCGGCCATGAGCATGCCAGCAAGATGTTCTTTCCTTTTTGTTCTTCATATTGTTTTCCTTATCCTTTTCCCTTTGAAGGCAGCAACCTCGGCAAGTGTTACAGAAGCAGAAGCTCTGGTGACGTGGAAGAACACCTTGCAGAGCTCTACTACTCTTAGTTCATGGTCTCTCAACAACCTCAACAATCTCTGCACATGGACAGGCATCCAGTGTAATGAACAAGGATCCGTGTCCGAAATCGATCTATCTTATGCAGATTTAGCCGGTGATCTTGGTCAACTTGAATTCTCCTCACTTATCAATCTCAACAGATTCAACATCAGTGGAAATAGTTTCGAGGGATCGATCCCAGCTGGTATCGGGAATCTGTCGCAGCTGGCTTTCGTGGATCTCAGCAACAATCTATTCAATGGAATCATCCCACCTGAGATTGGTAATTTGACTGAGCTTGAGTACATCAATCTGGATAACAACAGTATTGTGGGAGAAATCCCTTATGAAATCGGCAATCTTCAGAAGGTGAGTTACATGGATTTGGGATCAAATTACCTGAACAATTCAGACTGGTCAAAATTTCCAAGCTTCCCTTCTTTGATCTATCTCAACCTTTTTTACAATGAATTCACATCGGAATTCCCAGGTTTTATAGTCACCTGTCCTAACCTTACTTATCTTAATCTATCGGTGAACCATCTGACAGGTGAGATTCCTGAATCATTATTCAACAATCTAGTCAATCTTGAATATCTCAGTCTCAACAATAATACATTTGAAGGACAGCCCCTGTCTGGAAATATTACCAAGCTATCTAAGTTGAAATACTTTACTTTGGCAAACAACCTAGTCTCTGGCTTCATTGTTGATTCTTTAAGCCTGTTGTCTGATCTAGAATACCTTGAACTGTATAATAATGCATTTCAAGGAAACATTCCTGCTTCTTTGGGTCAACTCAGGAATCTTCAGCATCTAGATCTTCGAATTAATAGTTTGAATTCATCCATCCCCCCGGAGCTTGGTATGTGCACTAACCTGACCTACCTGGCATTAGCTCAAAACTCACTTACAGGGACTTTGCCTTTATCCCTCTCCAATCTAACCAACTTAAAAGATTTAGGGTTATCTGAAAATCTCCTCTCTGGGGGTATCTCTCCATATTTATTGAGCAACTGGACCAAGTTGATTTCTTTGCAGCTTCAAGACAATGTATTCACGGGTCAAGTTCCATCTGAAATAGGTCTGCTGACGAATCTCAAATATCTGTTTCTCTATAACAATGCATTTTCAGGCTCCATCCCATCAGAAATTGGGAACCTACAGGATTTGGTAAGTCTAGACCTTTCAAACAACCTTTTATCAGGTGAAATACCTCCAGCAGTTGGGAACCTCACAAATCTATTCCTTCTTCAACTTTTTGCTAACAACCTTACTGGCAATATCCCACCTGAGATTGGAAATTTAACATTAATGGTGTTTCTTGATCTCAGCACAAACCAGCTGAGTGGCCAGCTGCCAGAGTCTATGGTTAGTCTCACCGAGCTGAAAGTTCTCTCTCTTTATACCAACCAACTTATAGGAAGTATTCCTCCGGAGCTCGGAATAAAAAGCCCTCAATTGGAAAATGTAAGCTTTTCGGATAACGGCTTCACTGGGGTGCTGCCACCTGCATTATGCAGTGGATTTGCTTTAGTGCAACTTACAGTGAACAATAACTTCTTTTCTGGGCCGTTACCTGATTGCCTTAAGAATTGCTCTCGCTTAAAAAGGGTGAGGTTGGAAGATAACAACCTTTCAGGAAATATATCAGAGGCATTTGGGGTCCATCCGGATCTTGTGTTTCTGTCTCTGAGCAGAAACCTGTTTACTGGCCAACTTACACCTAAGTGGGGAAAGTATCAAAATCTGACAAATCTTCAGATGGATCAGAATAAAATATCAGGAGTGATACCTGCTGAGATAGGGAACCTCAGTCAGTTGCATGTTCTCGATCTTCATTCAAATGATCTATCAGGTGCAGTCCCTAATGAACTTGGAAACCTTTACCAGCTATTCAATCTCGACCTCGGCAACAATTACCTGACCGGAGAAATTCCTCCTGATATTGATGGGTTAACAAGGCTCCAGTTTCTTGATCTGTCGGCAAATAATTTCACAGGAAACATTCCAGCTGTTTTGGGGAACTTCCAAGACTTACTGAGCTTGAGCTTGAGCAACAACTTTCTATCTGGGAATATTCCAACTGAACTTGGAAACTTGATGAGGTTGCAACTCATACTTGATCTGAGTCACAATTTTCTGTCAGGGCCAATTCCATCATCGTTGGGAAATCTAGCTTCTTTGGAAATCCTGAATCTTTCACATAACAGTATTTCAGGCACGATTCCTTCACAGCTATCTGATATGATTAGTCTGAGAACCTTTGACTTCTCATACAATAAGCTGTCTGGTCAGATCCCAAATGGTGATCTGTTCAGTAAGGCACCTGCAAACTCTTATATCGGGAACTCTGGCTTGTGTGGAGCAGCAGCAGGACTATCTCCTTGTCGTGCAACCTCTTCGACATCAAAATCGCAAAGTAAGTTGAGAAAGATCCTTATTGCTGTCCTTATTCCAGCTGCTAGCATCATATTCTTGGCAATCATTGGTATGGGATGCCTGGCCTTACGGAGGAATGCCAAGAAGCATGATGAAGAAGCCAAACTCACAACCAATTTCGGTAATTCTGAAGCACTTGTTTGGGATAGAGAAGGAAAACTCACATTTGGAGAGCTTGCCCAAGCAACTGAAAATTTTCATGAGAGATACTGCATTGGGAAAGGAGGATTTGGTAGTGTTTTCAGAGCTGATTTACAAACTGGACAGACCGTAGCAGTCAAAAGACTCAAAATATCAGAAGACACCAGTGAAATATCAGTGACTAGTCAGTGGAGTTTCGATAATGAAATACGAGCATTAACAGAAGTGCGCCATAGGAACATTATTAAGCTCTATGGATATTGCGCGAACAGAGGAACATTGTACCTGGTGTATGAGTATCTGGACAGAGGTAGCCTTGGAAAAATTCTGAGTGATGATGTGGAAGCCTTCGAGCTAACCTGGGCTACGAGAATGCGGATCATCAGAGGAGTGGCTCATGCACTTGCATATCTGCATCATGACTGCTCTCCGCCTATAGTCCACCGTGATGTATCCATAAACAACATTTTACTGGACTCAGACTACGAGGCCAGGGTTTCAGATTTTGGCACAGCAAAGTTACTCATATCTGATTCATCAAATGCGACCGCAATGGTTGGATCCTACGGATACATGGCACCAGGTAATTCAGCTTTCTCTACTTCTATCATGTATAGTATAGATGCAACAAAAAACACATTTTCTTGCACCTCTTTACGCACATGAACTGCATCAGGTTCCTTTTGGAGAGTTAAATTTCATTAACCAAATACTACATTCCTGATATGCAGAGTTAGCACTTACTACCAAGGTGACAGAGAAATGTGATGTATACAGCTTTGGGGTTGTAGCTCTGGAAGTGATGATGGGGAAACACCCAGGAGAGCTTTTATCTTCCATATCATCAAAAGCAGCATCTGATACCGATCGAGATATATTCCTGAAAGACATTCTTGACCAACGGCTTCCGCATCCGACTGCCAAAATAGCTGAAGAAGTGGTGTTTGTAATCACGGTTGCCTTATCATGCACGAGAGCTGAACCGGAATCCCGGCCGGATATGCGTTCTGTTGCACAAGAATTGTCAGCTCATACGCAAGCTTATGTCCCAGAATCACTGGAAACATTAGAAGTAAGCAAATTAATGAATTACTCAAAGTAGGAACTTAGCTATTTTGTAACTGATGTAAATTTCAAGTTAGGGATTGTAGCCTTTCAGCACATATAACAAAGTGGCATGATCCACCATACCAGAAACTTCCTCCCAAGATTATAAGAGCAAGAAATTTGCGGTGAAGGAACCGCACCATAAAACATAACCGAGAGGTAATGCATGAAGCAGCAGCATTCACATTATAATCAAGAAAAAATGAACTTCTAAAAGGGGTGTACCTCGTTTATGAGTAAATGACTGAGCAAAACCAGAGCAATTTCTGCAGTTATTTCTGGCGAGACTCGTGAACTACGTGAAGTTGCTTATGTACTAGTCGCAGGGGCATAAACTCAAACAGATTGAGATATAAATCTGCTCACCACCCTTACCGCCTTCAGCTTTTTCAAAGACAGAATTCATGTCTAGCTTGATCGTTTGATATGAACTACGTTAATCAATTCAATTTTCTTTATTTGCCTTATAACGGTTCATCCAACAAAATTTACTGAAGTTCATAACTCGTCAAGCTTACTCTACTCCGAAGATAAGATTGCTAAACCATTCAATAAATAAGTATGGCTAGCAGTTTAAAACAATTGGACCTACAAGTGCATTTTTGCACGTTTTGATGGTAAGGATTCTTGTATCCTATTGGGACTTTCAGGCACATCAATACATGATGCTATTTCATTATATGCTGCAGTGGGACAATTTTCTCCTGATGCTGTGTTTATATCAGCCTTGTTAGCTTCTGTATTGCAGTTCAATTCAATTTCTCTATGAGAACTTTGCTCGTTAAACTCATCTTCACTCCTGGAGGTAGCCGCCTTGAGTATGCCGGCACCCACCTTTTGCTTCTCAAACATCATCTGAAGGTATTTACCCTGTTCTTCAATTCGAAGCTGCAGGTTTCTCTGGATCTGCAGAGATAATAGCCAAGTATTGAGAATAAGATCAACGGAAGAAGTGAGAAGACTTCGACACAATCATACCTCAAGTTGTTCGTGAAGCCTCTTTTGGACATCTATCTGCAACCGCAGAGCTTCAGTGATGTCAAAACCACTGCTCAAAACCATACACGTTCAATCAAAAATTGATAACGGGGGTCAATTGATTTATATGGCATTCATAATGTTCCAAGTTTCTTAAACTTATAGGCTGGTTTGGTTCACACCATAAATGAATTTTGAAACTAATTGGTTCAGTTTGGTTTGGTTCGGTTCCTACCATTTCCTATGTATCAAGCGTACTAAACAACATGTTTACTTCACAGCACACGTAGCATTCGCAGCAGCTTCCTTGGGTATCAGAAGAAGTTTGAGATATGGGAACAAACTAAGAGATATTTATACCGTACTCACAGAGTTCTATGGTTATATAACTATAGTTATGGTAATTGCGAAAAAATACTACACCACTAACTTTCAATATTATGGATATTAAAACAGTGATTAAATAATACAACGATGAACTCTCTATTTTGTTTGCTAAGCCAAAAGTTTATTTACAAATTTGTTAAGCCAAAACTTTATTAACAAAAGGGTACTAGTTGCAGCCAAAATACGGGGAATTTTCTACAAGTGTATTTGCATCCTTCTCCAATCGACTAACTGTCTATAACATGTTACAAGCATGATAGTTACAGTATTATGAAGATTAACTACATCAGGTTTTGTAGCACAATCTTGTTGGGCTAATTCGGATAGTGTAAACATCAATATACAATTGTCTTATCATTTTTATAGCCACACCCCAATACTTTCATTAATAATGGTCACTGGTATCAGAATAGTAATTCCAAAAAATGCTTACGAGCCCAAGACAGCAAGCAAAACTTACGTTTTCAATTCCAAGGATGAGAATTCTTCAAGTGAGGCTGTTTTCCGCTCTAAGGTTTCTGTAAAGAGAAGATGACTTTCTTATTGGTGATGAAAAAGGGTAATGAGATCTCAATACCATGAAAAGCAACAAGTTTTTGAACAACTTGTAAATAATGAAAATCCAGAATGAAATGCACACAGGAAGAAGGATAAATGAATCTGAGTGTCAAAATCGCTGTATCATAAATTCACTTAGCGTATAATAATTTTTTTCTGGAGACCGGATGAAGATGACAATTAGAGCTCAAATCAGAAAAAGAGAAAATGACCAAAAAAAAAGTAACCTATAATCGAAATTAGAAGTCAATAGAAAAAAGAAGCAAAAAGACAAAGAAATATCACTATAATACTACATAATATTATATTGGTAAACTGGCACTAGCTATGCCTGCCTCTATCTATTACAGATATATTAACAGAAATCATTTAGCAGAAGAAAAAAGGAGTCTGAACATTGGGAGAAAAGCCACATACCTTCTGCTCCGTCAGGTTTGTATCTGGCAGTGCGGCACTTCTGCATTCCAGAAATAGACCCCACGTTCCAGAAGTGGAGAATAATCAGCACATGTCGGACGTAAGTGAAGGTCTGGGTATATAGTTGCATACCTGTAGATGGCTTTTCACATGATAGATAGTCAAGCCCTCAACATTCATTTGCTTCAAAACACCCTTAGGAGTAGCTCCTGTAAGGATAATGAGAGAAATTTGAGTTATGAGAAGCACGTGAATTTGGGTAAATTTAAAGCAGTTACTCAAGAGAGGAAACAACTTTCGCTTCCACCAAGTTTGTTGACTGCCTCCACAAAAGCCTCGTGAAGTTCGGGTGTCCAACGCATCCGCTGCTTTCCTTGCACAGTATTTGTAGATAATGAGGAACCAGAACGATTGCTAGTTTCTCCCAATGTAGGTGGAACTTGCATTAAGACACTTGAGCACAGCGGAGACGATGAACACGAAAGCTGTAATAGCAGGTATAAAGAAAAATACAAACATGTCACTGTCTGATACAGGAGAAAGCTGAAATAGCAGAAACTCTTTATAAGACGAGCACAGAGAGAGAGCCTAACCTGCGGCTCTTGATCGGTAACAGTTGCATCTGCAAGAATCTCAGTCCAATCAGAAGGCAAGGAATCATTATCAGTAATAAGCTGATCAGCCCAATCCTGCCAATGATTTGGTTTACTGATATTGTCGGAAGGAATTGTAATGCCACCGGCGTCACTACCATCGAGGGTATCACTCTGGATGGTGGTATTTAATGGCAAATCAAGGAAATCGGATAATGCATCCGTACACCACGAGTCATTATTATCTTTGTGATCGCGATTTGATGTAGTTGACAGTGGCATTCCAGAGTCAACAGAACAACGTGCCATAACTGAAGGCACACGATTTGCTGATTGAACAACGAAAGGGGATTGTCTTGAGTGCTTTTCTTGAGCCTGGATGGATGAATAATGAATATCATTGGACAATTCTAAGGATGCACAAAACATATGTCCAGCAACCCCACTGTCTGCAGGCAGTGGTGAAAGGACTGCAGAAGGATTTCCTGGGAGTACCCTCTCCATGAAGCCCTGCTGTGGTACTGGAAAATTAGGGTATTTTTCTTCACTAGATGGGTGAATAGGCAAGGAAGATGACAAAGCTCCAGATGCCGTGCAGTTACTCAGTTGTCTTCCACATGGTCTTTGAATAGAACATGTTTGTCGCGTTTCCATTCGCGACGACAACCGTAAAAGATAGCAGCCTACATAAAATTGATGCACAACCAGTCAACTTGTGTGCACCAAAGTACAAGCGATCTCACATATGAAAAGAACAAAATTTCAGAATATAATAAACTAGGTTTGGACAAACAATACAATTGGACTTAGCTTATCACCATAATGGAAGCAAAGGTTTCTTTGCTTTGTGCAGACACGCCATGCACAGAAATCATTTCTGGAGAGTTCAATCACAAACAACTTTCCTCTAAACTAATACGAATTTAACGATCCAGACAGTGAACAGAGACAAATAAGAGAACTCGCATGCAACCAAGGCTATTCAGATTAACAAAAAAAAGTAAACAAAACGTTACAGAGTAAGGATGCACGCCAAAGATGGTGTCTTTTAATTAGAAAATGTAACGCTAAATCCAATTGCAGTCCATTATTGTGATCAATATTCATGCCAACATATACCAATCGATAGCTCATTTACAGTTATACTTCGAATCATGAGACCACCCAAACCCAATTTCTCTGGACATCAAAAAAATTATATATATCCCAAGACTACACGAGAAATGAGAGGCCATATATCCAAACCGTTCAAACAATAACGAAATACAACTTTATTCGATTATAAACCAAATTCATAAACCCTACCAGCAATTACGAAAGAATCATCGAGAGAACATCATAGAACAGCCCCCATTCCGAATCGTATTAGCAAGTCCAAGTCGAAACGACAACAAAGCTGGCCGAGTAGATAGTTCTTTCACTTCGAAGTTGCACGCGTAACCAAGATCAATGGTCACCCGCCGCCGCGAAGGAATCGACAAATTCAACGTCCACCGAGTGCGCCTTTGCTCGCTCCCTCTTCTTTTGTATACGGCCTTTTTGTTTTAAACCCAGTATCTTATCCGGCACGCGACTTGTGAAAGCGTGTGCGTCGACCCCTGAACGTATCTACTGAATAACGGTGACTTTCTTTTTTCTTTTTTGTGTTGGATAAGTAAGAAGTTTTGGTCACTTTTGTGTAATTACTTGTTTTGCTAAAAAAAAACTTTTCTGTAATTACATTATTGGGCCAATTGCACCCACTACTTACCTTTAATTTTCTCAATATTACATTTTCAATCAATGCCCCGCCTAGGGCTGTCCAAAATCTACGGTACCGACGACCGATTACGCAGTTGGTATCGGTACCATAATTGCGTGTATCGGTACCGGTAAAACCGGTTACACATTGCATTTTTTATTCTGTCCTATTTTTCGCCCTCAGTTAATTTCAATGATTATTCGAACTTTTTCACTTTCTTTCAGATTGAAGAACAGAAGAGAACCCGACTTCGTCTTTCTCGCCCGTCGATAAAAGAGTCTTACTCCTCAGTCCGCCGGACCGTCCCCATCTCCAATTTTCTATATTCTTGTTCCCATCTCCGATTCTGTAAGTGTATTCGTCGTGTACATAGTGTTTTAATTTCTGTAATTAGGGTTTTGACCATGCAAATCCTGAGGTGTATATGCCATGTAGCGGTACCGATAGGGCCGTAGGGGTTGATGGATTGAGTTTATTAGTATGAAGGAAGGGTTGTGTGTGATTAAACTTACTCGATTGTATTGGAACGGTTACTATCTAATCGGTCTGGTACCAGTCCAAGGTCCGGTACCGGTCCGACGTTAGACCGGTACCGGACCAGTTAGACAATAACCGGTTATTCTATATGTACTGCCTGGTCTGGTTAGTAACTTACTGGTCTCACCCATCTAATCATTTCCATACTATCTTAGTGTAACCACCGATCAAGTATGGTAATAGACTATTCTTCAAGCACCTCAGGTACCGGTCGGTGGTTACTATCTTAATGATTATTCAAGCTGGAAATGATTAGATCGGTGGTTCCATGCTATCTTAATGATTAGACCAGTGGTTACTATATAGATTCTTTCATGGAA
>JAOYMZ010092126.1:0-10727 GCA_025802335.1 Pinguicula primuliflora
ATTAGCAATGGAGACGATCATTTGATGATTTGTGGTGATAAAATTTTCGAATTTTACCACCCTAATCATCTAGAAATTCCAACAATTATGTTGCCCACTTCCTTGACTACACCACCTCGTCAAGACCACAATTATATATTGGAGGCTCTTCACATCATACTATATCCTCCCAAGGCGAGAAATACTATTCAAGTACGATGGATCTCTCCTCCTTCTCCACACTAAAAACTTAATACCAATGGAAGTTCATCCATCTTCACCGCGGGAGGAGGGGTCCTCTGGGACTCCCTAGGTTCGTTTATCATCTTTTTTGCATATGAGTTCTCATTGCCTTGAACTAGTCTTGCAGCAGAAACTAAAGTATTTCTTTTGGGACTTCAACTTTGCTATGACTGTGACTATACATCCTTGGAGGTGGAGATTGATTCCTAGTACTTGGAAGGCATACTCAACCAAGGGATCATCACACTATGGCAAATTAGAGGACAAGCAAGCAAGATTCTTAAACTCATACCTCTCTTTACTTATATTTCCATCAAACATTCCTATAGAGAGGTAAATTTAGTGACAGATATGCTTGCAAAATTGTGAGCAACAAACCAAGATGTAATCTTTGCCAACTCTCAAGAGCTTCCTCAAAGTACAACTCAACTTTTGGAGCTTGATCTACATTGAACATATTCAAGAACTTGTTAAGCTTTATTTTGCAGACATGACCCTATCTATGAAAAGAGATGATCAAATCTCGGGTAGGATCTACCTTACCCGACCCTAGGGCTAACCATCAGACTCACAATCTTTACCCGACGGGTCAAAGGATCTGTTGCTAGACCCGTGACCCTATGGTCAAGTAGGGTAGGGTCTGTTGCTAGAACCCGACCCTCCCCCTCTCAAGTTACACACAATTATTTCGTATAAACTTATGTATATATAAACAAATAAAATTAAAATTAATTTTAAATTACAAATATAAGATTAAATTATAATAGTTTAAATTACAAAATAAACACAAAAAATAATTAATAAATATTTTTTATTTGGCTCATGATTTAAATATTGATCTTGAAAACTTAAGTACTCAACTGAAAAAGAATTAATTTCAAATAAATAATGGGAGCTTTTAATAGAGAGAAATTGAAAGAAATATTTGGCAAAAAATAAAGACGAGAAGTTGTATATATACTATATAGTATACTTAATAAGGAAGTATACATTATATAACATATTTTAAAGTTATGTTAAAAAAAAAGAATATTAGTTCATTTAATTAATTTGGAATTAAGAATTATTTAATTAATTAATCTAAACATTAACATCAAAATGTAGTTCAAGAACATTTATAAGTCACTTGAAAATTTTAATTAGTATAAAATTTAAAAGTTAGTTTATTAAATTAAGTTAAGATAACAAGTTAGGTGTTCGGTCAATGGGTATTGTATAAATACAGCTAGAGCTAGGCAACACAAGTTACGAGTATTGTTAGACCATATAAATTTATTTAACGCACAACACTCTCACCATACAGGTTTAATTAAAAAGAATACATGCTCATGCAAAAAAAAATACATGCTCATGCGATTGTGGTCTCAATACATACTGAGGGGGAAAACTTTCTCTCACTAGCTCGCAAATCTTTTCGCTTCTCTCTAGAAAGTTTGTGTGCAAGTTTACATTTACTAGGTGAAATATTCAAACCTTCAAATTTTCGACACAAAACCTTCAGATCTTCATCCTTAAATCTTCAAACCTTCATCCACATCTCCATCACATCTTCAAACCATCATCCAAGAAGAATCTTCCATTTTGGGTAAAAATCCAACATTCTGATCAAAACTTGGTACTTGTGCTACACCATTTCTAGCATTCCTTTGTACTTGCTCACCTACCTTTTGACTATTCAATTCACAAGTACACAAAGTCACATGCAAGATCTCTTGTCCATCTTTTTCTCCCTCCCCAAAATTCGAACTCGACACCTCACCAACTTTCTAGGCCATGCTCCTCCGGCTCTCCTACAGCAAACCACCATGGACCTTGGGCTAAAATTGAATTTTTTTGGTTATTTATATTCTTCATCTCATCCTATATCTTCTCGTTTACTTTTCATCCATGGAAACTAAGGTTTTGGAGGACTTCAATCCCCTTGGAAATTTAGTCCCTCCACAAGAGTTTCCAAAATCCTTTGCCACTATACTTGGAGCTTCAAAGCCATAACCCTTAACCTCTATCACTCTCAAACCTCTTGGAACATGGAAGGGGAAGTCAAATATGTCTTTCACCAAAGAACGAATAGCTTCCTTGATGGCTCCCTTTGAGCTTGCCATGATAGGAAAATGTTCTCATGGATGACCATCCATCCTCACAATCAAAAAGGAAATTGTGAGATTTGGATTCAAAGGTGAGGTGAATGTTGGACTCATAGATCAAATGCGCATGCTCATTCATTTTCCTCTTGTTGAAGATATGGATCATTTGTGGTATAGGTAGACAAGGTTTATTTTCAAGAGGTTCCCAATGAGAGTCTTCAAATAGACCCTAGATTTGCACCGGTGTGGGTCTCCATCCCCGACCTTCCTCATCAATACTACCAGGCGGGTTCCATCTACAACATTGCCTCAACCTTAGGAAAGCCTCTAATATTGATAAAGTCATGACCAACCTTAATAGACCATGTTTAGCTCGAGTCAAAGTGGAGATAAATCTTTTGGTGACCCGGAGCAAGAATTGTGTGTGGAAGCCGAAGGTTTGGAATTGATATGGCAAAAGCCACATGTCGAAAACATGCCATCCTATTGCTAACATTGCTTGAGGCAAGGCCACTCTAAGGATGCTTGCACGATTCTACCCCTGTACTTGACCAAGAAGCAAAAAAGGAAGGAGGAAAATATGAATGGCATGAAAGTTATCAAGAGGTCCGTTGCTCAAGAGAAGAAGAATGACACTAAGGAATCAAAAGGAAACCCCCCTATGATCTACAAAGTCAAAGACACAGAGCAAAATGATGGCAACGTTGTCGCAAAAGAAAAAAGCATCACTACTAATGCAAAGGCTTCCACATTCTCGAAGCCCCAAGTAGCCCATGATAACACGAAGGTTGTAACCAAATTCTTGGTAGCAACCTCCAGTCAAGGTACTCCTCAATTCACAAAAGAAACTCATGTTGATGAAATCGTTCATATTGATGATGATATAGCAAGGAGACTACGGGTCTCACCTCACCAGCCGATACTCAAATCCCTATAAGTACTGCAAGTGGAATGTCGACTCTTAATACAATAAATTCGGTAGGGGATATGCTAAAACATAAGAGATTTCAGATGCCTAATATCACAAGAACACAACGTTTGAGGGCCAACTCAACCTCATTCCATTTTGTTAACTTCCCAGTCTCATGGAAAAAGCAGAAAATGGTGGAAATTTTCTTTTTTTACGGGAATTTGCTGGATCTATACCTGCCACAAACACCAGACTGTTCAGGACGGAGGTACGGCTTTGCCTGGTGTCCAAAATCCTTCAATCCACAAGAAATTCTTTCCAAGTTAAATAAAATATGGATAGGTTCAGCCAAACTGCACGTAAACCTAGCTAGAGATGGCACTACTACTCTGAATGGACCAACTATGGGCATTAATATACCTACTGCTATTATTTCAACTAAAGATATTAAGAATATTGCTGTTGTGTTAACTGATGCTATTGAGAATATTGTTGTTGAGCATGGTAGTAACACCCTATATGTTGATACTGGTTCTAAGTGGAGAGTGAATTGGAGTAATCCTGCATATAGGGTTTTGTTTCATCCAATTCCTCAGTTAGCTTCATTGTTTAGCACTTGTTTGATAAGCACCCCGATGCGTATCTTGGATATTGCAAGATTGAACAAAATCTTGCACACAACCAGTTACAACTCATGCTCAACAGTTTGGTTAGTCGGGGGAGAAGTTTTGATCAAAACTTCAAACAATGAACTGTACCTACACCTCTTCAAAGATTTGGACACACCTTCCAAATTGTGCATACATGGAGTCCATCCCAAGAAACTGTTGTAAGGAAAACCATGTCGTGCAGTCTGGGTCCGTGTTCAGGGTATATTGCTACAATTTTAGGAGGACAACTTGTTCATGGTACTTGCAGAATCACTTGGGAAACTGCTGTTGCTAGATGAAAACACTAAGAATAAGACTGAAATAATTTTTTGCATGATGCAAGTTTTGACAAATGATACTGCTTGGATCGGTAAATCAAACTTGATTTCTTGGCATGTCCCCGGTTGAGCCGAGGTTGTAAAGAGCCTGAGATTACTACTGAAGAGATTGTGGCTGCAACTGAAGAGACTGTGGCTGCTGCTGAAGAGTCTATGACTGTTGCTGGAATGTGGCGTCTGCAGAAGAATCTGAGTCTACTGTTGAAGAGACTGTGATTGCTGAAAAGTATGCTGCTACGGAAGGGATTGTGGCTGTTGTTGAAGAGATTGTGGCAGCCAATCTGGTTTAGACCACTCCTCATGTTAGTACTTCTCAGACAGGAGTGGAGATTGGCATCATCCCAGATGTTCAAGATGGATATGTTGTTGCTGAATTGAGCCAATTAAAAATACAACTGAACAATGCTGCTGATAGCACAAGTCAGAATTTTGCGGCTGCAAAAGCATGCATGGCTCCTAAAAATCTCATATTTGTGGCCATTGCTGAACAAACTGTAGCAGCGGATGAAGAGGTTGTGGCTACCACCGATGAATCCATGCCTACTGATGAAGAGATGGAGGTTGTGCCTTAAAAGTCTTTGGCTGATGATGAAGGACAGATTGATGGTGAAGGGTTGTGTCCAAACAAACCAGCAAGAGATGGGAAGGCATAGTGGAGAAGGAAGAAGTGGATCCCAAGGCGTCTGTAGCCATTGTAGCTTATCTGATAAGTGTGGAAGTAGTTAAATGCCAAGATGCTCAGTTAGACTCTGGAATCATCTCTACTAAATCCCGCCAACTGCAACCAAGTCCTTAAGAAAGATTTGGATCCCTCAGTTATTACACCCCTGCAAGACATAACGAGATTCCACATCCCCTGACAAGGTTCTCGATGAATATTTAGATCCCTCAACGGCACCATTCACCCCGTGGGGAGCCTTACACTCTGACTCAGACATAGATCAATCATGGAGAGACTTTCGGGCAACTGAACTCCCTATATTAGAGTATAAACCCAGACAACAAGTGGTCCCAATAATGGTACTCAAGGCGAGGAGAAGGTTGAATAGAATGCAGAAAAGAACAAGGTAAGGAAAAAATCACCACCACAAAACCTCAAATCTCGTTGAAGCCTGCGCAATGCTAAATTCTATAAAGAAGCTTATCCAAAGGCTCCAAATATTTCATCTGATGAGGATTTCAACTTTCCAGAACCAGCTGAGGATTTCAACTTTTTAGGATAGATTAAAACTGAGCCATAAGATCTCTTGCTTTGTGTTGGAATTGTACATTTTGTGACTATACTCACTTTTGAGACTAGTTTGCATAATTTCTTCTGCTATTAATAAAATAAAAATTCTCTCAATAAATACATGCTCAAGAAGGAAGCTCTGAGGAATCCCATTTCACTACAGGTATAACACTTTGTTCACAGCCATAGCCGAGACCTTGGGAGAATTGGTGTTTCTTGATGAGAAAACACAAAATAAACTTGATCAGCACACGGAAGAATGCAAGCTCTATTTAATGAAACCACTCAAATTCATAAGTTTATCGTAGAGAAAATAGAAGGAAGTTCTTTTTCTGTTGCAGTCACGAAAGAAATGACCTTAACAACCACCTAGAGACATCTGGAAGCAGGTCCTGCATTGGAAAGAATGGCCTGAACTATGTCGAGATAAAGCTTATGCAGAGCTAATTGAATTACACCAACACTGAGCTCAGTCATCAGTATGTCAGAAGGATCCATGGGTTGCTTCCTTCTCTCAAGACTCGAGGGTTACTGAAGGGACTGAGTAAACAGATGGTAGTTACATTATTGAGCTTGTAAATTTGATCATCACAACCTGTCATCGACAAGCTGCAACAAAAGACATTGCAGATACTGCTGCAGATCAAAATTGCATCAATGAGGCAGTGGTAGAGACTGAGGGAAAATCCATCTCTGATCAAGCTGGGGGTACATAGACTTGCTAGAAGTTGGGCAGATCGCGTGGAAGTGCCTTTTGAAGAGAGTGATTGGAACTCAGGTACATATGAAACACATGAAGCAGCCTTTGTTCTAGTAGGTGCTGCATAGGTTAATGCAAATAAAGTTGAGGATACATCTGAATCATAGCACAACATTTGAAAGATCAATCACCAAAAGTGCAACATCATTTGTTGGAATTTGCAATCATTGAGTCGGAGTTGTTGTAAGAGCAGGAAAGCAGAACATGGAATCTAGACCCTTCGGCGATTCCTTACACCCCCTAGGTTGCATGTGGAAATGACTTTGATTCATAAGCATAACCCAGGGCACCCTCCTTGAGTTAAGGTTCACACCTGCTCAGACTAGGACACCATTAGCTAACAGAACTAGTATTTTGTATCTGCAACACTTTTTTGGTTATATAAAACCTCTTATTTGATAAAAAATACAAAGACCCTATGGTCATCCCCTACTAGCTAGGTGGGCATGTATTTTGTAACTACTAGCTAGGTGGGCATGTATTTTGTAACTACTAGCTAGGTGGGCCTCTATTTTGTATTCCGTAACTCATATTTACTTAAAACAAGCACATGCTCAAGGCAATACATGCTCGAGAACCCTAGGCAATTTCCAAATCAAGTTCAACTCCATAGAAACGGTTGGATGGCTATCGCCATCGCACCAGCCACTAGACTGTCACCAGTCCCACCATCTTCTCTGATGGTGTCGATCACTCTGGTTCCTCTCGACTTTCAATGGTCCGAGAGTGATGGCCAAGCAATTCCAACGAGCTCAGCACTAGAAAGGGTGATTTTCAGTTGGATTGGTCAATGTATCCCCCAGTATTTATGCAACCCATAGAGTGAAGATTCACATCATACTCTTATTCAGAAACTGATCCAGCTTTGAAGGAGTTCATGACATCTGACCTCCCAATATTTGAGTCTGAGATGCATTAGAAAGTGGTTCCACCAATGGTACTCAAGGCTATGAAGAAAGCTGAGAAAAAGGCAACAAAGAAACATGAGTACTAGAAGAAAAAATCACATCCACTAAACCTCAACCCCCTAAGAAATCTCCGCAGTGGAAAGTGTTACTTAGAATACTACCCCAGGGAAGTTGCTAGGGATCTTTCAGGTTAGGAATGTAGTCAACACTTAGTTAGCAAGGCCAAGGCATGTAATTTAGATCGTATTTTGTACTCTGTAACTCCTATTGATTTTATATAAAATCTCAAATTTGAAAAAAATACATGCGCAGGAAAGACCATGCTCTAGACCTCTTTTGAGCTCTCTAGGAAGAAAATATTTTACCTTCTCTGTAAAAAGTGTGTTCAAGTACACATTTTACTAGGAAAAATCTTCAAATCTTCATATATTTTCGAAAATCATTATCCAAACATTCAATCTTCAGCCAATCTTCAAATCTTCATCACTTGAACAAAACAAACCACCAACCACTTAGACTATAACACATCACCAATATTCCTTACACCTTTCCTTGTCATAGTCACATCTCTTACACAATTGTACTTTCTCAACCACCTAAATTACAACAGGTCACAAGAAAGTTTATTCTCTCTCAAATCTCTCACCTACCCATCTCTATCCATCTTGGATTATTGGAACTGAAGTCTCACACTTTTGGCCGCTCACCACCACTCTAGCTTCGGCCGACGGTGGCCGACTGAACATTTTTTGGCAGGAATTGTAATATTTTGGTTGATTTCTCTTCTCTTCATCATTCTCTATCATCTTTCTAGTTTCTAAACATAGAAAACAAAGTTTTTGAGGAGGTCTTTCCCTTGGAAATACAAAACCTCCTCAATACCTTCTAAAATTGCCATAATTCTTGGTGATTCTAAACCCAAGAGCTTTAGCCCTATTCCTCTTAACCTCTTGGCACATGGAAGGGAAAGCTTTAGGTTACATTCCAAATGGAAGAAGTTGTATCCTCTGTAGCTTCTATTGAGCTTGCTATGATTTGATGTTTTCCCATAGAAGACCATCCCTACTAAATATCTAGAAGGAGATCATAAGGTTTGGCTTCAAGGGTGAGGTAAACATTGGTCTCATTGACCACACACATGTTTTAATAAGGTTTGCTCTTGTGGAAGATAGGGACCGCCTATAGTCAAGGGAAATTTGGTACATTGCCAAGAGATTCTCAATGAGAGTCTTTAAATGGACACAAGACTTCCGACCAAACATGGAATCTCACTTTGCTCTGGTGTGGGTCTCCATTCCCGACCTCCCTCATCATACTATAGGGCGGATGCCATCTATAACATAGCCTCGGTCTTAGGCAAGACTTCAAAGATTGATCAAAATACAAACACCCTTAGTAGGCCAAGTTTGGCTTGAGTTCTAGTTGGGATAGATCTTTTAGTTACTCCGGAGAAAGATGTCTTTGTTGAAGCCGAAGGTATGGAGTGTACCTTGCAACCCTTGCATGTGTAAAACTTACATCCTATTGTACCCATTGCTTTAGACAAAGTCATGCCAATAATAAGTGCAAAATCCATCATCTGGATTTGATAAAGAAGCAAGAGAAGAAAGATGAGAACCTGAAAGGAATGAAGGTCACTAAAAGTACACAACCTGCGGCTAAGGATCCCAAAGTTGACAACAAGTATCTTAAAGGAAAGGCCATCATGCAATACCAAGTAAAGGAGAATAAGAAAGAGGATCAAAGCAAGAAAGTAGATCCTAATGAGAAACACTTCGCTATTAATGCTAAGGCTTCCACTTTGAAGCCCTAAGTAGCTAAAGATAACACGGAGGTTGGAACCAATCCCTTGGTAGAAACATCCGATCAAGGTACTCCTCAACTTCCAAAAAACACTCCTCTAATGTTATTGTTTTTCCCAATAATTCTCTAATGTTATTAATGATGAGCTTATACATATTGTTGATGAGAATGATGATATTACTCGTAAGAAGTATGAAAGGGTGGATGTTCAACCTACTATTGTTGACAATATTGTTTCTAATGTGGTTCTTTCATCTCCCAAGGCCATAAGTATTCATACTAATATGTTGTCATGTCTTGGTGAGGATGAAATTGAATTTCCAAGGTATGCAAGAAGAATCAATCCTCAAGTCCCATCAAAGTAGCAAAGCTAAGGAAGCTAATGTTGGTGAAAATAGCAAATTCAAAGGAACTTCTTGGTGTTGAAAGTAGGAAAGCTAAGGAATCGTATGTTGGTGAACATTTGGCATCTTCATCTCCAAAGGAAACAGTTGGCTTAAATCAAGAATCCAAAAAAGTTGAAGCAAATAATTATCTCACGAAGCAAGCTTCAAATCAAGTCCATATTAAGGCCTCCTCCAAGAAAGCAAAAAGCAAAAAGCAAACAGCAAAAAGCAAAAAGAACAATGCCATGAAGCAAGATGAGGAATCTTTCAAGGAACATGAATCTAACTCCAATAAAGATCAAGTTACTTTTACAAATAAAAAAGACCAATATATGGAAGTTCCATGCAAGGAAGTGCCCCCTCAAGCCACCACTTCCGTCCAAAAAGTTCAACCCGAGGCTTCTCAACTCCGTGACATGTAGAGACACCTTCTTCTACATGTGAAGGGGTAGAGACATTGAAGAACAAAGTTGATGATAATATTGAGGATGCTTTTGATAGGCATACGCCTCATACCCCGGGTGGTATGAGCATGGAGGAGGAGTTTGAATTATTCAACGAATTATCCAAGAGTGAAGTCTAACATTCCAAGTATTACACCTCCAATGAAGGAAGTTGAAGTGAAATCGATGAAGATGAGGAGAATGTAGCCTCCAATTTGGATGAAGACTCTCCAATTATATTGAAGAAAATCAAGCCCAAGGAACACTATTTCTCTCCTACAAAAGCACGATCAGAGAAAACATCAAAGATAGAATCATTGATATAGAATATAAGAGTGATAGGAAATCTTCCTTACCTTAGAACACTCAAGAAACTAATCCAGTTACACAAGGTAACTCTTCTTACTTTGTTAGAGCCTAAGCAAAATTCTTTTTGGATATGATGAAGAAGTTAGGATTTTTGTTTTGCCAATTCAATTAAGTGAGGACCATTTGGATG
Organism: Pinguicula primuliflora; assembly: GCA_025802335.1. Taxonomy (NCBI): domain Eukaryota; kingdom Viridiplantae; phylum Streptophyta; class Magnoliopsida; order Lamiales; family Lentibulariaceae; genus Pinguicula; species Pinguicula primuliflora. The sequence goes on from JAOYMZ010092126.1 coordinate 10,235, forward strand.
TTTTGGAAAGAACAGTGGGATGATTATCTATTCTTTGATTCACCACAACTTATGTTTTTGAGGGTTACTAACCATGTCACTCAAGAAATCTTTCATTTTGGTGGAGTATATGATAAATGCAAAAGGACCACGAGATATCCTTTGTGGCAAGATATGGTGGTTCGAGCTATAGTTTGAAGGGGCAGAATATAAACTGTGATGTGAGATGGAATGTGCTTCACGCGCCCGATTTTTGGAGCGCCCATATTACTATTCATCTTCCCCGCTGTAGTGATGAGATTGCCGCCACTCCTGAGCTGGGACTGGGGCTGGCGCTAGCTGATAAGCACCTATTTAGGGCTTATTTCATGCATTAGTTTATATCATTTCATTCCCTAAACACTAAAATTATAGCTCAAATCATGTTCATTTCAACGAGATTGGAGAAATACATACATATTCATTATTCATATCCATTCTAGCTTGATTTATACATGTTTTGATAGGAATTGAT
>JAOYMZ010092127.1:0-10726 GCA_025802335.1 Pinguicula primuliflora
ATTGAAAATGGGTTCGTTACAATGTGTTTTTCTGAAAAATGGATAAGGTGGACTACATTTTTTTATAAGGTGGACTACATAGTGTGTTGAGTTTGCATGAATTTCTATAGTTGTCAATGGTAGCCCCTTGTGGCGATTTCAGGATTGAAAAGCGCATGAGGAAGGGGATTCACTGTCACCTGCCATTTTTGATTTCTACTTAAGGCCTAAGTGTGTTAAAACTTTTAATAGACAACGTTGCAGCTTAATGACTTTTTACTAGTTATAAAAATGACAAAAATGGTTTGGGGATAAACCATCAATAATTTGCTGACGACACACTGCTATTTAGCTATGTAACAGTATCAGATATGACAACACAAAAGAGGATTCTACGAGTTTTTGAGAATAACCCATGGTCTGAAAGTAAATTTCATACAAAGAAAGTTTTGTGTTTTGAATATTAATGAGGTAAAAGCGGCGAATCATGCCAGAATTCTACATTGAAGTTGGATTCCTTCTCGTTCAAGTATTTGTGGATTGAGGTTGGGATTAACCCGTAGAGAATTTGAGCATGGCAGCCTATAGTTAATATGATTCAGAGAAGGTTAGAATGTTTTTTTAGATAGGTAAATGAGAGAAATACTCTCGCTCCTCCCCAGTATCCGAAAGTTTTACACTACTAATTAATCTAGGGGGTCTGCACCCAGGCCAAAGGCTCCTATGGATTAGGCATGACCAAATGCTTTTGTTGGGGCTTGAACTAGAGATCTCTTAGTTAGGAGTTCACCTAATTGCCATCAGACCAAGCTGACTTGGTTCAGAAGGTTAGAATGTTGGAAGAATAACACTGATTCAATTAGTATTGTCTACTACTGGAACTTACTACTCAACTTGTCTTTGTATATAACTCCACAGGGGGTTCTCAAGAAAATTACGCAGACACTATGGCATTTCTTTTAGTGGGAAAAGCACATGACCAAGATGCTATGGGGACAAATCAATTATGGACAAAGATGATTAAAGTTTTAAAAATGTTATGTGTACAAACTTTTTTTATATAAAATTTGTACAAATTAATAACAACCAATGGATTGTTGTGTTGATAATTCAAAAATATGATCTAAATGAGATTAGATTTAATCAAATGGTAAGTAATAGTTTGTACAAAAAAGTCTGTAAACCTAGCATTACTCTAAATTTTATTTTCAATAAATATAACTATATTAATTTATTTTTCATTCTAGGCTTATCGAATTTATTTTGGTAAGCATAAACTTTAAGAGTAATGCTAGGTTTACAAATTTTTAATGGAGTAAATGCAATTTAACCCCCTGTGGTTTGGGTTAAAGTCACTTTATCCCCTTATGGATTTTTTTAAAAATTTTATTGGACAGCCGTCCCCCTCCACCAAAATTTTTGTGTTACATGTAGTGTATACTCAATAAAAGCAAAATTCAAAAAGGAAGGAAAAGAAGTAAAATGAAAAATTACAATCAGGAGTCCTCGTGCAGATGAGTCCGTGCTCATGTTTCTTGGTAGTGAGTTTGATGCTCTCAGGACCTGATCTTTTTGATACCTCCAGCTTTGAAGGTGCTACTACTTTGTATCAGTTGAGAGTTCAGCCTGCAGCTTGCTGTCCTGCGTGCTCCAAACATCTAACTTTGTAATTCATCCTTGGCAGCAAACAGATTTTGTCCAATCGTCTCTATAACAGTGTGGATTGGATGCATCAGCATGCCGTCCTCCTACTTCTAGTCAGGAATCAACTCATTTTCGGAGGTGCTAAGCTAAAGAACTAGCTTGTCACCCCAAGGTAAATTGTTGAGCAGTTGGATGTAAGCCTTCCAGTATCATCATACGCAACCTTTTCCATCTGTGCGTCGCATCAAGGTTTCGGCCATAGAACAAATTTCCTCCAGTTTGAAAGACTGCTTTTGTATCAGATAGGCCTACAAATTGCTGTCCTGGGTGGCTACCATCGTCAATCTTTGCTTATACAATTCATCCTTGGCAGCATACAGTTTATCCAATCATCTCATGTCATAGCAGCCACCCACAAAAAGAACATTGCATAAGTCATAAGAGATCACCAGATATAACGAACACATTATATAGCAAGCACATTAGGAGATCAAATGAATAACGAATCTTTTCATTGGTCTGATAGGAATACCTCTGCCGGAGATAATCGCCAATATGGCACCGTCCCCGTGTAGTCAATAAGCTGCAGTGTTGATCCCTTATGTCATTTTTGCTCGCCAAAATGGCATCATTTTGTTGTCATTTGCGCACCAGAATGGTTGAAGCAAAGCATATCCCAGACATGAAACCAGTGGGATTAGTGTAGCCAAATCTCAAGCTAAGGAGGAATTTAACCATGCTAATAGGTAGCGAGCTTTAGCAAGTGTACCTCAGCCGGAGGTGTTAGCTAAAGGTCTAGCATATCACCTCCGTAAAATTGAAGAATAGCAACAGGACATTTTCTTCTCTCCCCCTATGTTGCGTGATTTTCAGTGTGGCTGCCTTATCATGCCGTCCTCAATAAATCAACTCTCGTTTCCTATTCACAGCAACAAGTAATTTACATATAAGATGACTGGGCAATGGAGAGGTTAAAATGAAATAAGATAAAAGGAAGGATTAAATGTACCATTGTCCGAGGTGTTAAGCTAAAGAATTAGCTTGTCACCCCCGGATAAATGTGTTGAGCAGTTGGGTGAGATCCCTCCAGTAACGCCATATGAAACTTTTGTTCTTCGCGTCAAGGATTCGTCATAGAATAATTTTCCTGTCCAGGAATGTTCTCCCTTGTTGGCAGTCAAAAGCAGCTACCACCCTTGTGCAATGTACACCACAGTAATCATCCTGCAATATTTTGATCCCCCACTATCATCGTTTTAGCAGCAGCAGGAGGGAGTTACTCAGTTCTGAAGCTAAACGTAGCTTGGCAATGATTCATACCGTCTTGCAGAAGGTGTTTCTGGAGCGGAGGAAGAGTCACCGCTGGAGGTTGATATTGAGACACTGAATACTTTTGAAGACAGAAGAGCAGGACTTCAGTATCACTCATATGAGAATCTTTTCGGGAGTAAAAAGCTTCAATCAATTCTCCATGCTGGTCTCTAAGAATCCCCCCTATACCAGTCTTACCTTGCGCATAATGATGTATAAGATTCAATGTGTAGCACTTGTCGTGGGATTTCAAAGGCAAAACCTGCACCTTCGTTCTTGTGATAATTTTAGGTTCCTCAGCTAACTGCAGTAATCTCAACTGATCTTTGGCTGCAGATATGACTGAGGTGCTATTAAGGAGCGCACCATCATACCGTATCTGGCAGCAATGCTTCCAAATGCACCAAAAAATGATCAGCGGGATAAACTGTAAAATTTTCTGCTGGTCCGGAGGCCATTTCAAAGTGCACCATTGATTCAATCTGAGCTCGATCGATAGCATAGTATGGGGAACGTGAAACTGCTGTTCAAAAGCTTCCCAGACCTGCTTTGCAAGCTCTCCATATGTCATCAGATGATCTATCGTTTCTTCCTGAGGGAGGGCAGAACAGCAACTACAGCATGACGCCAGCGACACCCCGCTACCTTGTATTTTGTCATCCACAGGTAAGGCTTGTGAGAGAATCTTCCAAACAAAAAGACTGATTCGGAGAGGAAACTTGGAATTCCAAATCATAGAGAAAAGTTGAGATTTTTTAGCCTTAGGTCTCACTAAACTCCATGTTGAGCCAAAGCTAAACTTTCCAAGCGGATCAAGCTCCCAGATAGGTGTATAAGTTTCAAAGATTCTTTCAGTAGAGCGAATGGCCACTTGAACCGATGTTGGGATTTGAACACCTGAAAAATCCCATTGATCATTGACTCTCAAGTCTTTACCTAATGCGCTGGATGTGTTTGGATCAGCAACAGAAGAGAGGTCCAGATCATTAATCCAACGATCCCACCATAAGCTGATAGAACCACCATCTCCTAAAACCACCTAATTTTGGACTGCATCAAATCTTTCACCTCCATCAACCGTCTCCAAACATGAGAATGTTTATACTCAGATGTAAACTGATGATGGTACACTCGTTTGCCATATTTGTGAGCCAGATACACTGCCCAGAGAGAGTTACCAGTAGAGAATTGCCACCATAACTTCATCGAAGCAGCCATACTTACATCCTGTAACCTTCGGATATTCAGACCACCTTAAGCAGTAGGTAAATAGATTCTTTCCCAGGAGACCCAATGAGCTTTCTTCTTTCAATCCTTCTCCCCCCACAGAAAGTCAGCAAACAAGGATTCTAGCTTCTTCTGAACCAACTTGCTAGGTGCTAGTGACAAGAACTGATAGATGGGGAGGCTGGAAAAAACATGACGAACAAGAATTAAGCGCCCGCCCATACTAATGTATTTGTTCTTCCAAGATTCCAATCTGTTCTGAACTTTGACAATTAACGGACTGAATAAAGTGGAGGCTTTCCTGCCCGAGTACAAAGGGATTCCAAGGTAAGTGTGAGGGAGAGGGCTATGAGTTAACCCTGTCCATGCTGAAATTTCAGCAATCTGATCAATAGAAGCCTTTTTAGATATGAAGAAACTGCTCTTCTCCAAGTTTATTTTTTGACCTGACATATGTTCATACTCTGTCAGCAGATCAAAGAAGGCCGAGAGAGATTTCTGGTTGCCTCTAGCAAACAACAACAAATCATCTGCAAACGCTAAGTGTGAGATTCTAGGACAGCTTTTTGGGGTCTTATATGAGCACTAAGGGTTCTCTTCAATTAAAGCATTCAAACCTCGACTTAAAGCTCCGAAGCAATGATGAAAAGGGCAGGGGAGAGGGAATCTCCTTGTCTCACACCTCGTGTGGAGGGGAAGAAACCGAATGATTGTCCATTCCAGAGAATAGAATACCAGTTACTGGAGAGAAGCCTCCACACCAAGCCAATGAAAATCTCATCAAATCCAAACCTTCGTAGTACTCTGATTAGATGGAGCCACGAAACACGGTCAAAAGCTTTTCACATATCAAGTTTTATAACCACATTGTAACCATGCTGCTTTCTGTCCAAGGAATGTAGCATTTCTTGCGCCAGAATGGTATTATCCGTGATGAGACGTCCTATGACAAATCCGCATTACTGTTGAGAAATAATAACAGGCAGAATGCCAGAAAGTCTGGAAGCTAGTATCTTGGTAATCACCTTTCCCACAAAGTTACACAGGCTTATAGGTCTTATATCACTCATACTGCTCGGATTTTTAACCTTTAGAACCATACATAATAATGTGGTTGTGACAGCTTTAGGTAAATCATGCCCCGCAAAGAATAAATTAACCACTTTGAGCAGATCATCAGCAATAACATCCGAGTAGGTCTGATAGAAGATGCCGGTGAACCCATCAGCACCCGGGGAGCTCTCACCCTTCAACTCAAAGACTGCCTTTCTTATCTCACTCAAGTCAGGCCAGGAAATGAGCATTGAATTTATTTGTTCCGTCACCAACTTAGGAATGTTGTTCAGCAATCCAGGAGAGTCAGAGACCGGTTCGGCTTGCATAATCTTTTTGTAATGCACAATCATTAGTTGAGGTAGCTCCCCTGATGGAATAATATTACCATCTGCCCCTGCTATCAAGAATTTGGAAGCCTTGAATCGTCTAACCTTTACTGTGCGATGAAAAAAAGAAGTATTACGATCTCCTTCCTTCGACCATTTTATACGGGCTCTCTCCTTCCAAAGGATTTCTTCAGCCAATAGGAGTTGTTTATGTTGATGGAGTAATTCAACATACTTGTTGTTTTCCTCATCTGAACAGTCATGAATAACCTTCAATGTTCTAATCTCTTCTTCAGTTTGAGTATAGGGATTTCTGCTTCTATTTGGGAGGTGTGTATGTATCTTGTCAAAGAAAAGGTCGGCTACACCTATGGAGGAGTATGAAGCAGTTCTGTTTGCAATTCTCTGTTCCTTTCTTGATCGGAGGGGATTTTAATGCGGTTCTTTCTTCCGAGGAAAAGCAAGGTGGCCGTCCGGTTAAAATAGGGCCCCTCTTCAGATTTCATTGAAGCTGTTAATGCCTGTAATCTAAAATCCCCTTATTGTTTAAAAACTAACAATTTACTCCCTTGTGGTTTACAAAAAGTGTCAACGCGCCCCCTTATTTTATTTTAATTAAAATTAATAAAAAAAAAGACTAAAATACCCTTAATAGAAATTTTTTAAAAATAATTAAAATCTTTTACCCCTAAATATTATTCATTACTATTTTTTAAATAAAATATCAACTACTAAAATATAAAGTAAAAAAATAAAAATTAAAACAAAAAGCATTAAAAATATACAAAAATTAAAAAACATTGAAAATATATTAAAAATAAACAAAAAATAATTTACAATTATGTAAAAAAAAATGCCATAAAAATTTGACAAAAAATACGTTATAAATGTAATAAAACCGTAAAAATTTAAAACAAATAAAAATATATATTTTTTTTAAAGATTTTTAAAATAGCTATATCTAAAAAATATTACAAAATTAAATGTTTACAAAATATTTAAAATATTATATTAAAAAATATTTTTAGGAAAAGCTTAAGTATATTGTGTTTGGGTTGTGATTTTTAATTATTTTTATTTTTACATATTTTCTAAAAATATTTATATCAAAATATTTTAACCAATATCATATGAAAATTCCGTATTTGTATTGTATATATTTTTTTACATATTTATATATTGTTTTTTAATTTTCAATAAAATAGTTTTGTAATTCTTTAAAAAAACTGATTTTTTTTGTTTTATTTATTATGTTTATTATTTAGTTTTTTATGTTTTTAAATAAAATTTAATGTTTAAACTCATTTTTTATTTTTAAATCGTATTTTATAATAAAATAAATTTCAATAAGCTAATTACGGGGTAAAACAGTCTTTTTCGATCATTTTTTCTCACTCACTCTCAGTATCTGCGAGTGTAATACATGCGGGGGTAGTTTGCTATTTTTTTAAACCACAGGGGGTAAACTATCACTTTCCAAACCATAAGGGAGTAAAATGACTTTACCCCAAACCACAGGGGAGTAAATTGCATTTTACTCATTTTTAATGAATAAAATTTAGTAACCAATACTAAATTTAATACCGGTTTTGAAATTCTGATTATTTAGTAACCAATACTAAATTTTAATTTTGGCGCTCTTATGATCCATTTTAATGATATGATTGAGTTTGTTACTCTTAAAATCTACGTTTATTGGATTTTAGTTTTCTTGACTGTAAAATCGCCGAAATCAGAATCTTTGGTCGATTCCTAAGTGGTTTCTACGTGAGAATTAAAAAAATGGTGACAAATGTTTTTCAGCGACCCAAAGTCCCTGAAAAAAGACACTTACCGAAAAAAATTAGTAAGTTATTTTTGGTATGTGTAATCTCATCCCTATTTAGACCAACTTTTAATATTTCTCTTTATCCATTTTGTGTTTCGTAAAATAGAAGCCGAAGCAAGGACTACGATAGAAAAATAAAGCAATAGAAGAGGTGTTAAAGGTGGATCAAACTGGCGAGCGAAAACAGCAGTGGAGTGGCATAAGATGCCCCTGGAGGGTGTGGAAGCCGGCAGAGATGCGTGAGCTTCGGAATCACTAGGAGTGGGAAGAATCAATTCAGATCCATGCCTAGAAGCCAGACCCCGTATACTGTTTTGAACCCCCGGTTCTGAATTACTATTTGGAACGGTTATGAACTCGGGGATAGTTAGATACCAAAAGAAAAAACGAGATAACATATATTAATTATTTGTATCCTCTTTTATTCAAAATTTATGTATTACAATATGGTTTTGGTATTAGTATAATATATTTAATTTATGGTAGTTTTTTTATTTGTAATATCGACGAGGAGATTTGAACTCATGACCTGTGAGTTTAATTATCACTACATAATCACTAGGTCAACCCTCTTTGACATTTAGGCCCTGTTTGCAAGTTCTTCTCAAAAGCAGCTTTTGACTTTTCAATCGCAGAAGCCCATTTTATACTGTTTGCGATTTTGGCTTTTGGTGGTGGAAAAGCTCCCAAAAGCTCAAAAGCCAAAAGCTACCTTGGAGTAGCTTCTGGGAGGCTTAAGGCGGAATCAATTTTGTAAATATTTAAAAATTCACTTTTAAGATATTTTTATCTATATACAAATCGATAATATCAAAATATCTAAAAATTTCCCGTATTATATCCATTTTGTCATACTATTTTTTTAACTTTTGTCACAGTAAAGCCCTACTGCAAATACTTTATAACTTCCTTATAAAAGCACTTTTTTTTAAAAGCTCAACTCAAAAGCCAAAAACAACTTTTCAGTAGAACTTGCAAACTGGACCTAATTTTAAAAACTTGGTTGACCTATGTCATGCATAACAAGAATTTTCATCCCAACTTTAAGAAAGTAGCCCTAGGTGTATTTTCCCCCTAATTTTCAACCATTGCAATAGTATGATCTTTATCTGCACAACAAGGGCCGGGGTTCCTCTTCTTCAAGAGGTTTATCAAATTTGATATCATTTCTTTTTCGCCACAAGCACCATATTGTTGTTTACCACATTGCTTTTCCAAACTCCTTCTCTGTTGCCGTGGAGAAATTTTTCATATGCGCTATGCAGTGGGTTAAGAAATCCATCTGCTGATTTATAGGCAACCCGATCCAATCTCCTAGTTCCTGCCAGAGTTCTTTAGCATGCGAGCATTGAAAAAGGAGATGTTGCATTGTCTCAAGGGAGCTGCACCAGATGCAACTTTTCTCCAGTTATGGGATGTTAATACCTCTTGCTAGAAAATTCTCTATTGTAGGTAGTCTGTTTCGGACTGCTCTCCACGCCATATACTGTATTCTTAATGGTGCTAGCTTTCTCGCATCTTTGCTGCTAGCTCAATTTCCTATGGTGCTGCCAAAATCTTGGATGCTTTGTATGCTGATGCAACAGAAAATATACCAGTTCCTTTTTTTCCATGTCCAACAATCCTGTCCTTCGGTTGGTATTGGAGCCGTCTGTAGCCGAAGTTGTAGTTCTTCCGTCGCAGCAACTCCCAACTGCGCAGTGGTCGCCTAAACTCAATGATCCATTGAGCTCCAGCTTCTTGTTCCTGCAAAATGCCAGACACTACACAATTTTTGTTATTGGTTAGTTTAAATAGATCATGAAAAAGTAGAGCGAGACAACCTTCTTTCGACCAGTCCGATTTCCAAAACAGTGCCTTGTGTCCATCATTCATTCTCAGTTGCAGATTTGGTTTAAGCCACGTTGTATCTACTACGACGGACCATATGTCTTTCCACATGCGAGAAACTGTATCTGACATAGTTATTAAGTCTAGACTGTCATTCCATCACTTGCTTGGAAGTATTTTAACTGGATTACCTTGCTCCATAGGCTATTAGGATCATTTCTTAAGCGCCGAATCCATTTTACTAGCAAAGCCAGATTCATACGGGCCAGATCCTTCACCCCTAAGCCGCCCTCTGATTTTTCCAGACACACATGCTCCCAACTTATCCAATGGATGGGGCGATTCTGGTCTGATCTCTGCTGCCAGAGAAAATTAGACAGAATTTTGGTTAGCCTCTTGATTGTCTGTTTTGGAGCCTTGAACAAAGATAGGTAATGTACTGATAAGCTGGACGAAATAGACTTAAGTATGTAGTTCTTCCTGCCAGAGATAGTTGCTTATTTTCCCAGTGAGTAAGCCTTGTTTTCATGCCTATGCACAACTCATCCCACATCCGCGTTCTATTTGGTCTATCTCCAATTGGCAGACCTACATATATAAAAGGGAATTGTCCCGTATTGCAGCTTAAGACCCCTGACATTTCTTCCAACAAGGTGTCGTTCAAGTTTAAACCAAGTAGCAAACTCTTGCTAAAGTTAATGGATATTCCCGACATCAATTCAATGATCCTTAACAGGCCTTTTGTTGCTTGAACATTTTCCGTTGTACCCTTTGCAATCAGTAGGGTATCGTCAGCAAATTAAAGATGTGTGGTTTTTAAATCTGCAATTCTTGCTCCTGTTAAGAACCCCGTTGCAGCTGCCTTCCTCAGAAGCATGCTTAATCCCACAACAACTATCAGGAAAAGTAGAGGAGACGGTGGATCGCCCTGACGCAATCCACGTTAGAATTGGAAAGCTTCCATTTTACTTCCATTAATCTTCACTACTGCTTGTGCTGAAGAAGTACACGCTTTCATCCAGTGTATCCATTTGCATGAAAAGCCTAATTTTTGCTGCATATCTTGCAAGAACTACCAACTTACACAATCAAACACTTTTGAGAAGTCTACCTTAAAGAGGATTAATGCCTCTTGTAACTATGTATCACCTCATTTGCAATCAAGACTCTGTCTAGGATTTGTCGATCCTTTAAGAATCCTATCTGAGATTCTGAAATAACTCTACTCAGAACGTTGCTCAGTCTTCCTGTTAATATTTTTGACAAGATTTTGTAACCACTTGATACCAACGAGATTGGTCTACACTGATCCAGTGTTGTTGGATTTGAAATTTTTTGTGCTAATACTATCATGATTTGAGCCAGACCTGCGTTGATCCTCTCATCCACTTGGAACTGCTTGATGAAATATCCTAGTGTTTTTGTATGAAGTGAAAGTTGAAACCGTATATTCATGGACTCTTTAAAGGGAAGTAGGCCCAGACTGCCTTTTCTATTTCTTCAGCTAAGATTTTAGATGTAAGGA
>JAOYMZ010092128.1:0-10726 GCA_025802335.1 Pinguicula primuliflora
GGATGAATTGCCAGTCTGCTGAGATTATGCTAACGGTGAGCTCGTCCTTCCAGATAACCCTAATACCTCCAGAGAATTCGGAAGCTTCAACGCGATATGAGTGATTAAAACTGAAGCCAATACTACAGATGATTTTGTCCGTCTCAATCCCGCTTGTCCGTGGCTTCATAATAAGCAGAAGAGAAAGCTTGTGAACTCTGATTAGATCTCGCAATGTGGAGATAGTAGTTGCGTTTTTTATGCCCTGGGCATTCCAAGAAATAAAGTGTAAAGCCATAGATGATGGGGAAGAAGATTAGCTCTGGCAGCTATTGCAACATACCGTCGTCTCCCAACAGTTCGTGACCCTGCAGATCTTGGTCCAAATGGTCTTCAGCCTCAGCAGACCTTTGGAAGATACCAGATCTAGAAGCTTGTCATGGTCCATGTCCATATCCAAGGGTATAACCTCTGATGAGGCAGACAGTACGATGTTTGTGTTCGAGGTCTGTAAGCCAGATTTGCGAGATAAATTCACCTTCTTCAGGTGCACCCCATGGGGTTCTGACTGCTGGTATGAGAAGCGGGATGACGATGGGTGATCTGTTGTGGAGCCAGTTTGATTCGGGTGCGGTATGACCACCGATACATGATGTGGATTCTTGTCGGCTGGGACATTTGCCAGGGAGTTTTCCAGATGGCTCCCGAAAGATTTAGGTGGAGGGTTCATATCCGTTGGTAGCAAAACAGATTTGGATCGAGTGTCAGCTGGCAGTCTCTTAACTCAATTTGAATCCTTAATCCGCTTACGCGTATTAAGTTTTCTTTTACCTTTAGTGTCGCCGGATTTAAAATCTCCCTTTGGCTGCCAAATTTGTTTCAGTCGATTTTGTAAGGCTTGGAACCCCATCTCATTCCTGCCTAAAGGCCGGATAATGAGGGTGGTGGCCATGTTAGCAACGAACTGCACTTGGGTGTTTTCTTTAAACAGAACCGTCGGCCCTTTTCCGTTATGCTTGTGTATGACATCGTCTTCCGAGATCTTGATTTCCTTCTGGGAGGACACCAGTGATTTGTAAGATGGAGGTACTCCCTGTTTGGGAGCAGAGAAGATTAGTGATGGAGTTTGTACCTTGAGAGGCCCCAATCTGGTTAGCCGGAGCTCTAGTTCCATGAGTGCCCTCAGGCACGGCAGAGTGCTCCTTGATCTTTCCTCCATTCAGAGGAGGAAACTGTTCTTGATTTAGTATTTCTTCATCCTCCATTCAGAGGAGGAAACTATTCTTGATTTAGTATTTCTTCATCCTCCATGAGGATGAAAAGTACGAACAACACAGTTCAACGATGGATTGGTAGAGAGAAGTTAGAGCAAATTTTTAGAGAGAGAAGTGTTAAGCCTTAGAAAAACTTGACGAAAGAGAGGGATAGTTAGATTGAAATGGAGGAAAAGAGAGGAAAACTTCAAGTGAGGAAAAAAGTGGATAGAGGAGAAGAGATATTTTTATTGCCAAAAGTTACTTTGTACATGTACATCTTCATACTTATACACGCCTACAACACTTGTCTAATTCTTACACTACTTGTCAAAATATTTACAATACTAGTCACAGCAAAATCATTCTTCTCCATTCTGCACTACTTTGACCAGGCACTCCTTCCCAGTAATTCAACTACTTCCTCTTCTAACTGTGCGACGACCCTGTCTTCCCCAGCTTCTACCGGACAGTGACAAACCGATGCCCTGGGACATAACAAGAAGTCTCGAGTTTCATTTTTTCAGTATTCCTAGAGTATTCTAGCAGCACAATAGTTCCCACGAATCTCTCATTTTATTGCTCTCGGATCCGTGACTTTAAGCCACAGGCAAATACTAGTAACTAGTGACGAAGCCACATGTGTCTGTGGGGGGCACATGCCCCCCCTAAAAAACCAATTTTTTTTTAAATTTTTTTTGTATTTTATAAATAAATAATATATTATTTTACCAAAATGATATATATTTTTACAAATTCCTTATTAATTAGGACTAGGATTTTCGCTCCTTACCGTTTCGTGATACTAAAGACTATTTCAGTGTAATGTTTGTTAAAGTCTTTATGGGAATAAGATGACTATGAATAACCATACCATGAATGGGGCCATTGAAAATGATGTTCCTGTTTGCTACATCTTGTGTTTGGTGCATTTTTTTCGCAGTCTTCAAACATAAACGTATCATTTTCATTCAAATCAGCTACTTATTTCGTTTATCATTGTGTATGACAACTGTTCTTATGAAACTTCTTTCACATGTTTATTTTTATACAAGAACTGTGCCCCCTTGCCGAAATCATAACTTCGCCACTGCTATTAACCATTCAATTTTTGAACTGTAATGAACATAATTGTTCTCCCCATCTCTCTCTATAAATTTAGATTCTCCAAAAATTATCAACAGGAGTTGGAAAGTTGGTATAAGATGATCAAGAGTTGGTTACCAAGAGTTTAATGTAAGTCTTCATTGATTCCAATTTCCAGTCAACACTCTTTGTTTTATAAGTTTTGCCTTTTCCTTTTTGCTCTACTCTTAATTTTGTTGTAATCATGAATTCAGATTGGTGCTGACTGCTGGGATACGCATCGTCTCACTATACCCTTTTTCAGTGCTTCAGAACAGTGGAGAGTAACAGGGTTGAGATCCATGAGCTGCGGTTATGGTGCCAATATTGGTAAGCATTTCAATACATTTTTGGAACGGTTTAATAAATTATATAGCAGTGCAGGATATATTGAAATTATAAGAGGTAAATTACAATTTTAAAACAATAGGAAAGTAAATTGAATTTGTCACAAACCACACAAGGGGTAAATCAAAATATAACATCTCTTCAATAGATTTTTACAAACATCCAAAAGATGAAAATTTATAACGTGTTCAAGTATCAAAATCACTGCAAAAACAATATAAAGGAAAAGTCTTTTACGACAAGTTGAGTTTTGATGCAAAAACCCGGCTACTGGCAAAAGAACATATAATGCCTGCGGCACTGATAACATATTATTTGTCTCCCTTAACTGGAAAATAACTCTACATTAGTCTAGTTGATCACACCGCCTCCACATCCAATCAGTCATTTCTGGTTGAAGCTCTTATCTTACCTCTTTCTTGAAGCCAGTGAAAAACCGGTAGCTTAATAAGAGGGCACTGGGAGTAAACAAAATAACCCATAAAATAAAATATACACGAAGTTTTCTACCTCTATTTCAAATAAAAGGGCATTTTTCAAGGATTCCTACGCGGAAGAGGAGAGTATATAATGAGAAAAACAGTGTATACTATGCCGTGTTTATGTGTCAGCATGAGATTGGGCGGTCAGTGAGCCCGTGCAAAAGTATTGAACACCGGCCCACTTGCCACACCAATCCCGCGTTGCCACGTAAGCACTCCATAATATGCAGCCAGCGCGCAAGGAGTTAAAAAAAAGAGGGCACTGGGAGTAAGGATAAACATGATGAATCCCTCGATACAACCAGACAGGTCGTCTGGTGTCATCAATTCCTTACATGCCTGTGATCTCATGAATTACTTCCATGTGCCTGGTTTGAAGATTATATCGGATCATGAAGTGAATAGTGCCCATAATAACTTCATCTGAATTATGAGGATGTAATGCAAAGACCCAAAGCTTTCCAGAACGTTTAGTGAAACTAAACGGTCTCATTACACCCCTTAAACACGGATGAAAGTCCAACTCAACAGCATTTATGCTATGTTTTAAAACCCATTCCACTCCCTTGTCCAGATACCAGAATTTCAACATTGAACCAATATAGTTGGAATAATAAACATACCCACTGGATGTACCCAAGAAACCTTTTCTGTCAAGTTCATCCTTTGCTGGAAGAGGGAGCACGTATGCTGCTTTGGGATCAAGACTCAATTTTCCCCAAGAACATACAACCCTGAGATTGATGCATATCAAAAACTTAGCGTCGGATAAGCCGTACAAGATACCATCCATATAAAAAAATCGATGTAACCCATCAAAACCATAAACTGCAGGATCCAGAGGAATATCGTGGCTTGACCATTCACCACTCTCCGAACAGAAAACATCGATTACTGGCGGATGCAAAGGGGTCGCCATAAGTGGCAATCGATTGAAGAGAACAACTCTATAACTTAGTGAGTCCGTTGGATCAAATGCGAGAGAAGCAGAGAAACGGCCAGATAAAGCATGAGGAATGACAGCTTTAATCAAACGAAGAACAATACGGTTATCGCCAGAATGATCGTGTCGTGGATTCAGTGGCAAGGGTAAACATTCTCTCGTAGTGGGGTTGAACACAAAATACTCAGTGGGAACAACAAAGCTACGAGCTAAGAGAACCATTCCATTACAACAATCTTGAAATAGGAGCTGTTTTGGGTCATAAGGCAAGTATCGAGAATAAGAGTTCAGAAAACTCATATCATAGTCCGAGGGACAGTGTTCTCTCCCACTATTATCTCCAATAAATCTAACAGACAATGAATACACTGTACCGGTAAAGAAATTTTTGGAAGACAGAGATTAGAAATTACCCAGTACCAAGAAGTAGAAAGCAACTTACACTTGGCAAGGGATTTTGCAGGCAGGCAACAGAGAATATCGATGATCACATCCTCTGGTAACTCACCCACATATTCAGCCATTGATAAAACTCCACTGTGGATCGGGAAGTAGTTGCAATAACTCAAGCAACGGTACCGCAACGATGAGATTTTGCCTGTTGGAGACAAGGAATTAACAAAAATTAGATCTCTGTCCGGAAGGGTGAAAATTCGACCACCCGGATGCTCAAGGGCTGAAAAAATCAATCTTCAGTGTTGCTTAATCGAAGACAATTCTATACTGCTTCTCGTACACAAACTCGGAACTTTATTAAACTTCGATCATTGTGATGCAGAAAAGAAAAGCGAACACAGAATTTCCCCGAGGAAGAAACACTAGGTTGTGATAATGGTGAGAAATCTCTGTCGTGTTTTATAGAACAAACGTGTATTTTTGTACAATACAACTATGTGCAACACATTTGACGCACATTAATCCCTATAGCTTGGGAAACTACTTTTTACTTTGACTCAATATCTTTTTTTTTTAAGGTAAGTAATGTTTTATTCAAAAAAAATTCTGTAAAGTATAAATTGAGATCAGCTTGTACTCATTTATGTTGTAATTTCTCCCATGAGTTCACGTTGAACCAATTATCCATATGTTGCTCTGTTAACACGATTCCGATTGTTTTTGCCAAAAGCATTGTCTCCTGAAATTCTTTGTTGGAGTCTTCGTGTTGATCCAAATTTGCATTTCTGGGCACTTTCAATTTCGACGGTGATGATTTCCATCTACGCTGATGCATCTTCTCAATTCGGAGCCCCCGACATTCTCGTACCTTTAATTTAGGCTCGATATTTGCTGTCGGGTTTTTACTCTAGTCTACTGATCTGAAGGGGCTGGGTTTATAAGTGTCTATGTGCATTGGTCGTTTCGATTTATTACTTTTCCGGTCCACCTTTAACGTTGTAGCTTCTTTACTTGTGTTGAACGTGTATTGATCTAGATTCGCTCTTTCAAATACTGTTGGGCTGAGGCCCAATAGATTTTGGCCCGCCAACACTGTGCCCGTCTTCTCCTCATCAATTACGCCCTCTCCTACACGTATCTGTACTTCTTATTGGGGTATGTTGGAGCTGTCTGATTGGACCTCTCCCTGACTCACTTCCGACACTTGTAAGTCTCGTTGTGCCTCCTGTTCCAAGGTGGGTGTCAATGGATGTCCGATCTCTTGCTCCGGCCAAAAACTGACATCCAAGTTATCCCTCTCAATGACAACCTTGTCTATGTCATTCATATCAATTTTCCATGTCTGAGTGTGCAGGTCCACGATTTTTCATCTGAGGCAGTGCTAGCCATGCTCGTCCATGACTCTCCAACAAAGTTGTACTATGTGTAACTTCAGTACTACAACCCTGCTGTATTGCATATCTGTTCGATTGCAAGTGCGTTTGAGTATCTTCATTACAGTCCCCATCCGTTCCGCTACAATCTGGAAGAAATTCTCCGACCAACAGTGCAAAGGCATTTCTCGCACCCTTATCCAAGCTGTACGAACTTACCTCCCATTTATAATCTTCCATGGTCGTAAGTTGTGGATGGACGACGTTCTCAATGTAACCTCATCCCCAAGGAGTCTTATCATCTGAACTTTCAAGTTGAAAGAGAATTTCGCTGCCTTCAAGCCTTACTACTTTACCCCCAGGATAAGAGCGTTCGTGCAACATTTTCTCTACCACTCCGATGTCTAGCGTTGGTGGTGGCGATCCTACCAAACAATTTTCCAGCCAGGAGGACTTTTCAGGTGATGGGGTATACTTGACGATGTCTTCAGCAATCTCCCTGTTTGGCAACATCCAGTTATTACCCTCAGAAGACTGACTAGAAATCTGCCTCCTTTGAGTTGGTGGTTAAGGTCACCTTGCCTCCATTGGTTGCCGAGCGAGATTAACATAGAGTTTACAAGTACCAACTACTACCTTGTTCCACTTGTTTATCAGCTCCTGCACATTTGTTTCTATATCAAATCTGATAAAACCACACCTTCGACCTTGATAGATCATACTTGGGAGCGTATGTATGTCCCGTAGATTTCCGCATCTGCCAAAGTAGCCCCATAAATCTTCCGATGTCCAAGCCGGAGGGAAATTAGTGATGTATAGAGTGACCGTATTTGCACAAAGTTGTTGGATGAACGGAGAGTAGGGCTGTAAACGAACCGAGCTCGAACGAACAAACAGCTTTTGAGCTCGGTTCGCGAGCTTAATGAGCCGAGCCGAGCTCAGCTCGTTAAGCTTAACGATCCAAACTCTGTGTTCGAGCTCGGTTCGAGCCTGTTCGCGAGCGGCTCGCGAACAGGCTCATGACCGAGCTCACAAATACGTTTACGAACAGGCTCGCAAACAGGCTCACGAACCAAGCTCGCGAGCTTTTTATTATTTTTATTATTATTTAATATATGTATATAAGTTAAATAATATAATATTATTATATTAATATTCACGAGCGGCTCGTTAAGGGCTCGCGAACAAGCTCGAGATCGTTAAGCCTTTTCGCGAACCCAAGTTTGGGCTCGAGCTCGAGCTCGTTAAGTTTAATGAACCGAACGAACGAACTTTTAACGAGCTAAATACGAGCTTGTTCGCGAATAACTCTGTTCGTTTACAGTCCTAACGGAAAGAGCTTTCCGGTCGATTTGCTCGCTTCCAATGTACTGTGGCGTGTCAGACTAATTCTCAGGGATTCCCATCTGCATCTGTAATCGGCTGTGGGGACAATGGTAGTGATTCCCTTACTGGAGACAGCCCTGGTGTATTGGAGGCCATTCCTCTTCCCCTAGACTTCTTTCTGCGGCGGCTTGACTCAATATCTTTGAAACACTTATCTTCAAGTTTATCCTGCTATTGTTGAGAGATTGTAGGACTCAACTCTCCCTCCATTCAACTCACGTAGTGCGTAGCGCTATCATCGTAGGCTTATCGGCAGAAGGGTATAGTGAATAGTAACCCAATTTATGCTATTTTTCTACCCAAAACTATTTCGATGAGAAGACTGGACTGCCTTATTTGTGCATGACTAATGTTAGGTAGCTAAATTATAAGGGGAAGATTTTTAATTATAGGGGAAAATTAAAAATCTTCTCCACCTACATTTCGGGATTGCAGTTACAATAAATTCTGAGATTGTGTTAGTATAGAGATGTGTACATGTCTATACAAGTTGTATGAAGAAAAAGGAAACATGTGAACAAAAGTTTTGAATAATAGCATCATTGCTAATTTGCTCAAAAATATTCATTTCAATAAAAGTAACTAAACAAGCAGTTAACCAACTATCTGCCATTATGTTCTGGAGACACACATGTGTTGTTAAAATACAAGTTTTGTGAGCCAATTCACGTTTTGGCATCAACCATTTCCTCCATCCTTCTCTTCCTAAAATAATATATTACTAGTTACTGCCCCTGGCTGAAGCCACTGATGTGTAAAATTACCGGTATGTGAAATTACTATCGTTTAAACGGTGTCGAAACCATATCAAATCACATCTCAAATCGAACCTCGTGACATGCTGATTATTATGGTGTAGTCCATTTCGATAAACGATAAGCGATTCGCCACATATATCCAATTGTAAAAAATGTATGAGAGAGAAAACTAAATATAATAAAATATGAATTAAAAGAGAAATAAAGAAAAAGAGACGTAACTTATCTTTATCCGTGCTAAATTGCACCTCATTCTTGCTGATGTATCACTCTCTCATTGGTCACGCTAACATGCTCCGAAATTTTGACGAGCTATCTTAATATATAGATTTATTTTTAAAATACAATATTTTTTGAATTTATTTCTTGGGTTTTTGTTTTGGGAGGGGCGAGGGCACATGCCCCTCACGGATTATTCCCAAAAGTAACCTTATGAGAAATCTGTTTTTAAAAAGTAACCTTAAAAACGAATTGCAAATGTAACATCCATCTTAAAAAATAAATTAAAAATCGAATATATTTAGTTTACGACTAAACGGTTACTACTAAACACCAGTTAACTTAACCACACTCATTTCCGCCAAACTCATCTACGATCGTACAGAAACACGGTGATCGGAAAACCGAAAACCTGCATTTTTTTCGGTTTCAATTTTCCATTTTCTCACCCTTCCCGGCTCAACGACTGATCCGAAAATGTATTCAGAGAGTAGAATACAGAGATCATTGATGGGCTCAGCGTAAAAAGGGTACATTTTAAGCTGGTTTATTTGTTGAAGGTGCATTTGACTCCGAGTTCAAGCTGATTTATTGCACTATCGTTACAATCGAGAGATGGGTCATGCATTTTCTTGTGAGATTTACACTTCTGTATGGTATTTACAGTCGGATCACTTCATTACATTATAAAAATAAGAGCGCGAAAGTGAACGGATTGTTTCGAGTTTCATGCAACTAGTCGTCGTTCATTCATTCGGTCTTAGCACGACTAATTTTGTCGTGATACCCGACTCTATGATTTCCCCACATTGACATAAGATACACTGTTTTCTATTGTTTGCATATGATGATAAATCTATTTAATAAGATTCCAAATTTTTTGAAAGTAAAAGATCATCCATTATTATACAACTATCTGTAATTTACAGAAAATTTCTATCTTTAA
The DNA here is from genome assembly GCA_025802335.1 of Pinguicula primuliflora. Taxonomy (NCBI): domain Eukaryota; kingdom Viridiplantae; phylum Streptophyta; class Magnoliopsida; order Lamiales; family Lentibulariaceae; genus Pinguicula; species Pinguicula primuliflora. The sequence goes on from JAOYMZ010092128.1 coordinate 9,209, forward strand.
GATGTTTGTTACCAAAATTGACTACCATCACTTGCTGGACTCATCCATGAATCCGGCGTAGGCGGTGGTGAATGTGCCGAACTCGTCCTTGAAATCCGCAAATGCATTGGATGAGTCGGAGTATCCGGTGGGTAGCTCATCAATGTCTTTATCGCCTTAATCGGAGTTCTCATTTTCATTATCCTCCTCCTCAGCGTCCTTTTCGTCCACTTCGTCGTCGTCGTCATCTTCATCATAATCTTCATCTTTGTCGTCGTCGCTATCATAATCGTCATCTTTGTCGTCATTGTTAGGAAAGATATGTAAAGTTAAAGAAAGATATGCATAAAGCTTTCCTTAACTATAGAAATCCGTGAATGTAGGGATTGGGGGGGAAAGACGCTTGAATTAGGAGATGAAAAATCTATATAAATGTAACACAGAAGAGAAGAGAAAAACACAAGAAGAAAAAATAGAGAAGGATTAACATTCTCCCATGGAGTAGGAATTTTCCGAACCACGTAAATCTTGAGTCTCCTTACAAATTCATACAAACAAACATGGTATCAGAACAGGTTGAAGCCTTAACTCGTCATCTACCAGAAGGAGATTGTGTTTTCAAACACAAAGAAAGCAGAAAACATGTCAAAAGACATTGCAACAATGACTCAACCAGAATTACTGGCGCTGTCAAAAAGGTTCGAAGAATTCATGCGACTTCAGAAAGATCCAGCCAATACCAGAGAAGAAGAGGATGCATCAGTCATCATAAGTGAGAAATTAGATGGGACCAACTACATCTTATGGGCCAGGATGATGGAATTGGCAATTGTTGGCAAGGGCCGCCTGGAATACATCACAAGGGATGCAAAGGAACTAGCCAAGGAAGATCCAGGGTATCTGAATTGGCGCAAACAGGAGACCCAAGTTTTCCAATGGATCACCAAATCTATTGACAGAAAACTGGTGTCACAATTTATCTACTATCCAAATTCGTATGAATTATGGAAGATTCTCGAAAGAACATTCAATACGGGCGAAGATAGCCTCCAAATTTTTGATCCGGTGACTAGGGCAAATAGGATTACTCAAGGGCCACTACAACTGGAAGATTATTACTCACAGAGCAACGCCTTGTGGACAGAAATCGACAGAGGCGTCCAAACCCTATGGAATGTGTGAAGGACATTGAGAAACATAATGTCCTTCAAAATGAGCATCGACTGTTTAAGTTTCTGGCAGAGTTAAATCCAAAATTCGACACTATCGTCCAGGATATCCTAAAAGAATTCCCATTACCCTCAGTGAATGTTGCTTACGCAATAATCCGGCAAGAAGACACAAGGAGTCAGATTCTGAAATCTTCATCCATTGCTGCTGCCAGCGGACCGAATTCGTCATCATCGGGCAAAATTAGATCGGGACTTGCCCTATACAGCCCTGAACAGATTCGTACAACATGATAGGACGAAACATGTTGAGGTGGACCGACACTTCATAAAGGAGAAGATTGAGAGTGGAGTTGTTACACTACCTTTT
>JAOYMZ010092129.1:0-10725 GCA_025802335.1 Pinguicula primuliflora
TGCTTGAGTTATTTGTGCCCAAATAGCATGAGCTTACATTTGTGGACATAGAACGACAAAGTGTTGAGTATGTGATACGTAGATTCATACATGAATGACATAGGTAAGTAATAAACCATAGTCTTGAGTTACCCCTCTTATTTGTGATCCTCACTAGAATCTATTAGTTGTTTGGTTCTAGTATTGTGACACCATTTGATCTATACTGTCTTAGCTTTAGTTGTAATTAGTTTTATTCATTTTCATTTAGTAAGTTGTTAGATATCATGAGTTTTTTTTCAGGTCTAGACTACTACAGTCCAGATTAAAAACTTATCCTGCAGAATGTTAATCTAAGTCGTTCGATTTTGATCCAACGGCTCAGATCGAAATACTCATTAATTGCCCAAAAATTGGCTCCGTCTACTGTGTAAACACCGTTGACTTTATCTCACTCAATGGCATAGACTATCACCCCCTTCTTCTCCAAAACCCACCACCGTCAAAACCATTTTTCAAGAACCCCAATTCCACCTGCCGGGGGTTCCTCCTCCATCCCACTCCCCTATTAGCCCCTTTCGTGCAAGGCTTCCCCCCAACAACAAAACGGTGGGCCGTCCTAAATGCTCATGAGATGTTGCAAAATTAGCAAGCATCATGACCCAAACAAGGATAAAATTCGGTTCCATCTGGGACTTTCTTCACGAGGTGAGCTTACCTTAAATCTCTCATTGACCATGGGGAAGCTCCATGAGGAGTTGTCAGCTCGCTCTTTTTGCTTCTTCCGATCATGAAAATGAATTTTAGGATGGGTTTTCAGGATGATGTGTTCTAATTTTCTGGGTGGAACCGGGCATTGGCCACGATAGGAAGGAATTGTGAATTGGCTTCGAGTGTGTTAACAGTGGTTAAATAGTAGACAGAGTCAATTTTTGGGCATTTAATGAGTACTTTGATCTAAGTTGTCGGATCAAAATCCGACGGCTTAGATTAACATTCTGGAGGATAAGTTTTTAATCTGCACTGTAGTAGTCTGGACCTGAAAAAACTCTAGATATCACACCTTGAAGTGTTCATTCACTATGTTATATATTGTAGATTGTGAGCATGTTTATGGCCTTACCCCCTGTGGATATGACCTAGGACTCACCCCAGTATTACTTGCAAACATGTGTATATTTGCACATTAGTGTAACTACATTTGTCTCATCAAGTTTTTGGCACCATTGCCGGGGAGTAATTGCCCAATTCATGTTTTTAATTTGCAATAGATTAGCATAATTAACTATCTTTTATGTTTTTACTTTTACTTTTTCTGTTTGGTGTTTGCAGGTTATAGGTATTGCCATGAGCAAAAACAAGATCCATTATTTTTGGCAGAGAAATTATGAAACCATTTCTGAGGCTTGGGGGCGTTTCAAGGAATTATTGAGAAGTTGCCCTAACTATGGACTTTCACATTGGAGGTAGATCCATGTATTGTACTTGGGTTTGGATCAAAATGCGGTAAAAGATGTGGATAGTGCTGCTGATGGCTCTCTCATGCGTCAGAGTTATAATTAAGCTTATGCGTTGTTTGAAACTTGGACTGAAAATTATTGGAAGGATGATCTTGCAGCTGATTTGGCTGAAACAACCCGAAAGAATGAAGAATTGCTAGTTGATTTCACCCAACAAAACATATTGCTAGTTGCTCTCATCCAGTAGGACTTCCCTACTGAAACTCAATCTCACATGCAAACTGCCGTGCAAAGTCAGCAAACCTCTGTGGAGTCCGTGCGGAACATAGTTGGCCAGTTCGAGCTGAAAGTTGAAGATGAGCCGAGAGTTGAAGATGAGGAGGTAACTTTCAAGGTGTCTCCAGCAATAAAGATGCCCGTATATCTCCTAGTGGACACTGAGCAGTGCAGGGTTGTTGAGGGTCTATAAGGAGTATTATCTACAGAGTTGGGGTATAACCAAGATGCCCTATCCACATGTTGGACAAGCAAACCGCTTAAAGTTTCTCGAAAGTCCGCAATGCAAGTGCTTGGCATGTGGAAGAGAGAAAGCATGCTAGGGGGTGGCTATCATGATTAAATCTGAAGGACAACATCCTCACCTGCATCAAAGGTAGTCCCTACAAGCCTATGATCTAGATTTAAAACCATTACCTGCAAAGAGAGGAGTGCTTTCTACTTCGGTTACGATTTGTAAAGCCAAGAATGTTTTGGATGTGGAATGAGCTCACTTGAAAAAATCTATCAAGAGACTATAAACTTAGAGTTGCTTGGAAGGCAACCCAAGAATGTAGTATCTGTTTTAGTTTTTTTCTTTAGTTTTCTAATGCTCTTTTTTAAATCAAGTGCAGACAAGCCGGAGTGAAGACCAAGTGTAGGGTAAACCACCCCAAATGCAGCAGCTTCCAAGGATCAAGAAGGTCATCTTCAATGCCAAAAGCAAGATATGCAGCAATTTCCACCTGGTTGTATTGCTCCAAAACTCCCTTGAGCATATACTCTATGATTTCAGTCTTTACTTAGTTCGCTTGAGGCAAGTGAAGGCTCTAAGTGTTGGGTGAGGGGTAGTATTTGCAGCATATCTTGTTCATCTAGTCATTTGTCTATTATTCTGTTCATCTTGCTATAGACCTGATACTTTTAGCCAATTTTTTCGCTTGATCATTCAAATTCTTGTTCACTTACATTCAGAAGGTTAGATGTTTAACTAAGCATGCTCTCTTAGTTGTGTCTTGTTAAGCTTATTTATGCCTATTTGGTTGATAATATTGAATTCTTAGTGGTTTGAATGGATGAGTGCATGAGTTTAGCAGCTAATCCGAAGTTGAGTGTTCATACTTTTCTATGAGGGAAGGGAGAGATGCAACCTTGGTTTGGTCTGATTAGGATGATCTTGGTGAAGCTGCATGTGACCATTTGAGCAACATTGAGATCCATCTTAAGTGCAATCAAAGAAGCCGAAGAAAGACAAAAATCAGAATGCTAAAGAAAGAAGTAAACAAGGTCTCTTGAAGTTCAAAAGAAGAAGGAGGTGAAGCTAAAAAGAAAAAGAACTTGAACCACCCATTCACATATCAAGAGGAGATCTATAGCCCATAATTCAAAGCAAAAGGAGATTTTGAGCAAATCTAAGAAGCCCAAAAGTTCAGCAACAAAGAAGAATCTGAGCAATTTCATCAAGCTGAAAAATAACAAGGTTTAAAAGAAGAGAAAAACAATTTGATTGAAGAATGAAAAGGAAGAGGTCATGAGAAGTTGATCACAATTATCTCTTAAGCAGACTGGACATAAAGGACTGTCCACGTGCATGTAAATCAAAGTGAGAGGCCATTGATTCTGTTGCAATTCCATCAAGAGAGGAACCTTTCACCTAAACAATGTGCCCTAATGAGTGTGATGGAGTTGAGGCTCAACTTGAAATTATTGCAAAGACTCATATACTAGGTTAGAGGATAGATGGAAAAGAGTTCAATCCATCACTAGAGAAAGCAAAATAAAGGCTAGAAGGGACATACTTAAGAGCAGCTAGGGAAACATGAACCGAAGAAATGTATAGTGATGCATGCATTCCCCTATTCCGCCTCCTTCTAGTTGCAAGTTCCCTTTTGATCTCACTCATGCATAGCACTGATTGTAGACTGCTCATTTGAATCATTTAGGTGCATTTATGCCCTGCTTCAAGCCATTCTTCAGACCAGACTCATCTATACAATGTGACACATTCTTATCTTGAACTTTTTCATCATGCATACATGCTTCATTGTTTACATCTCTGGTAGCTTAGATTGATCATACGCTTGGGGACAAGCATAGTTTAAGTATGGGGTAATTGATAAGATCAATTTATATCATGTTTTGAGCTTATTTTATGCACTACTTTTCATTACATTCTTCCCTAAATACTTATATTATGACCTAAGTGGTGTTCATTTGTGCTAGGTTGAAGAATTGCAACATTTGGCCATGTGTTATATAATTTCAAGCCATTCTACACACATTTTGGTCCTCACATGGACGTGCAAGGATCAAGGAGACAAAGGCCATGCAGTTTGGGAAAGATCCAACAACCCCATTGAGCTTGTCTTACCATCTCGGGTGATGACAATAAAAAGATATTACAGCCCCTTCCAACGGCCATATCTCTCCAACCACTTGGAGGATTGAGCTGTAATTTCACATGGACGTAGCCCTGCAAGTCCGCTACAGTTCATCTTTACATGTGAGAGGCAAAGGAGGCCGTCCGGCTATGGTTTGAAGCCAAATTACCAACTTGGGTTTAATGAAGCTGCAATATCCGAGATACCCCTTATATTGAGTGTTATCTCATAAACGACTGGGAGGATGGTCCTGTAATTTCACAAGGAGATTTCCCAAGAAGTATTCTACAACTCTCATTCTTATACTTAACTCTCATTCTTATACTTAACTCTCATTCTTATACTTATCACATTTTAGATGGCGAAGTTGGGGAAAAGAGCGATTCAAGAGACAGGGGTCATCCTAGAGCTTCCAGCCAGCGATTCCTCTTGAAGCTGATTTCCAAGGAGCTCATGGCTAGATCTTCGGCTTATTTTATATATCTTTTATCTCATACTTCAAGCATGAGCTAATTTCTTATAGACTCACGGCTCGGTTGAGCCAAAACTATGATATTTATGTTGTAGTTTTTGCGGATTAAATCTCTTCACTTTCTGGTTTAAGTGTGGATTTGTTATATACTTGAGTTATTTGTGCCCAAATAGCATGAGCTTACTTTTGTGGACATGAAACGACAGAGTGTTGAGTATATGATACGTAGATTCATACATGAAGGACATAGGTAGGCAAGAAACCCGTAGCCTTGAGTTACCACCCTTATTTGTGATCCTCACTAGAATCTATTAGCTGTTTGGTTCAAGTGTTGGACACCATTTGATCTAGACTCTCTTAGCTTCTAGGTGTGATTAGTTTTATTCATTTTCATTTAGTAGGTTGTTAGATATCACCCCTTAAAGTGTTCGGTCAATATGCTATATATTATAGATTGTGAGCATATTTAGAGCCTTAATCCCTGTGGATATGACTTAAGACTTACCCTAATATTACTTGAAGACATGTGGATACTTGCAAATTAGTGCGACTACATTTGTTCCATCACGGCTCGCCCCATCCCCGGGCGGGACGGGTCCAGGTCCAGCAGTGAGGTGGTCAGGGCGGGTCTGAGTCGGTCCTGACCCGCCCCGCCCCATTGCGGGACTTTTTTGATTTGGTTTATAAAAAATAATATGAAAACTACTCATGCCGGCTCTGATACTTTCACCTAATATATATATGAATTTTGTGCTTTAAATTTTTATTTTCGTTTTTTATAGTATGCTACCCAACTTTGTAAAATGAGATAAATTGGTTGTCATATTCTTTCATTATTTTTCCTCTTGGGAGTTGCTAGGTGTACCGAAAATTTTTGTCCATAATTTCAGTACACACCCATTTTGGTAGATTTTCGGTCATCGAAATATAAAAATAAGACCGATTCTGGAATCTTCGCGTCAAAATGATGTCAGAACTAGTCATGGATTTCGGTTTCGGCGGCTTCGCCGTCAAAAAAACTAAAACCCTATTAAATAAGCATCTTAAGAGTAACAAACTTAAGTGTAGCCTTAAACGGTATGTTACGAGGGCTAAAATAAAAGTTTAGGACTGATTCTGACACCAATTCGACACGAGAATTTCAGAATCGGTCTCATTTTTTTTTATTTCGATTGTCGAAAATCCACTAAAATAAGTGTGTACCAAAATTCTGAAAAAGAATATTCCGTCCACCTAATATTATTGTTTCATCTTCTAGAGATTTGCTGGAAAATCGGGTTTACCTTCTGACATTAATAATTTTTTTTAGCTAAGCCTTCTGACATTAATAAATACAGGTGTATAATTGTTGTAACTAATTTGCAACATTAATAAAATGCCGATTTTTGAGGGTAAAGAAAAACTACCAACAAAATTTGTATAGGTTCTGAAATAGTCGAGATCATTTTACAATAAATTTAAAAAATTTCCTCAACAGTAAGGTACACCATACAGAAATAGGCTGAACGATCCTAATGAACCTTTAGTGGGCCGAGATTGAGACAAATGTAAATATTGTAAACTCATTCGCATATATATATATATATAATTTCAACTTTCAAAACAAACAAAAAATAGTAAGGTACACTAACTATATAAAAAAAAGTAAGTTACACGATTGCATAGGATTTCACATATTTATAGGAATTTTTTTCAAAATATTATCATGCTATTGGTAATGGGATAAATTAAGCTATAAGCCTAATGTCACAACTCCCGATATTTAGCCTCACCTGATTCGCTAGTTACTTGAGATGATTCTGCTTGGAAGAAGATCATAGAAGGAGATGTTTCGTCACTTTGAATAATAAGTTCGTAAAAAGCGTACGGACACTTACTTATGTCCACTGCCTCTCATGCAACAAGGGAAGGGAAAAAAGCTGCAGATATCTAAATACAGACAGACAGACAGACAGACAGTCAGTCAGTTTGATGAATATTTTTCAGTTGGATTCTCTCAACGAAATTGTTGAATATAAATGAGGCATTAGCAGTTATTACACGACTGATCTGCGTAATAAAGTTTGTGTTTCGTTTTTCTGTGTGTTTGTCTTCAAGTGAAGGGATTCTTCATTGATTTGACGAGAGCTTCTCTGACACTTCTGCAAAGCTGTAGCATCGTTTTCTTCAAACTCAAAATCGGATTTACATGTTCTGATGTTCACATGTTTTGACAAAAATTTATCCATAAATCAGCTAAACACACATTCATAAAATCAAAACATATCTTATGGTCAGTTTTACGGTGGTCAGTTTTTTCTTGCGTGTATAATTTTTTTAATAACACATCCGTTTTCGAAATTGATCGCACCATTGGAAAACTTATACATTGAATTGCAAATGTTCAAGTTTTGGTGATATTCCGACGACGTAATCACTGTTTAACGGAGGGTTATAAATCCCCTTGGGTTAAGTAGTCCTAAATAGGGTTTTAGAAATTTCCGGCGACGAAGTGGCCGGAAACCGAACCAAAGCATGAGGATTTTTATCTACAATGTATAAGCTTTCCAATGGTGCGACTAATTTCGAAAACGGATGGTGCTACGAAAAAATTATACCTGGATGAGCACGCAAGGACTGAGCACAAGAACCGCTCCCTACCCAAGACAATATCAATAAATATTTATATATATTAAAGACGAATAACAAGAATATTAAATATTACCTATTTAGCCTAAGCTTTGGAATGTATGATGTAAGTTCTTTTTTCGTGCCATGGATGAAATGGTTGGGTAACATTCATAATAAATTGCTCCAACTGTCACGCGATGTTTTCCAACTTAGTGAAAAAATAGGTGCACAATACATGTCTTTGATGCAGAAAAACTCAACGCCACTTCATAAAATAATTGGAGGAAGTCAATGAATTTCGTAATGCTGTCCCTTTTGTATCTGTCCATCCGAAAAATAAATAACAATAAATAGCATGCACATCTAATAGCTCGATAACAAACCCACCTTCCACCCAATTAAATGGAAGCAGGTCCAGCAAGAATTTGGGCCGAGACATACGACCCAGAATCGAGTTAATCAGCCTGGACCCTGTCCCACAGCCCAATCCCTCATACGTAAGATAAGTATTTGATGTCACTATTGGTGCAGGGAGGCGACGGGAAAACCTAGGGAAAAGGGGGCAACGGGAAAACTTAGGGCAAAGGAGGCGACGACGATTTGATGACGGATCAGGAGTGGAGCAGTGTACTGGTAAGTAACCGATACTTGTAAGGGTAGGGGTTGATCTCCGAGATGGACTTGATTCTTGCCCCACAGGAGGTGCGGTGAGCGATTGTCTGGCTGGTTGGAAAAACGTGGAGGTTATTCCAACCAGATCTCTTCCTCGGGCGATGGTGCAGGTGGGGGGTTGGAATGGGTTGCATTTATTGTAATAGGAGCATGTTCTAGGTTGTGTGATTTACGTTTGGTGATAAAAGAGCATGTTCTTGACTATGTGATTTACTCCTATGTGTTGAATGTGCATGATCCGGGGGATCTCCGAGATGGACCAAATTCTTGCCTCACTGGAGGTGCGGTGAGCGATTGTCTGACTGGTTGACAAAACGTGGAGGTTATTCCAACCGGATATCTTCCTCGGGCAGTGGTGTCGGTTGGGGTTGAAGTGGGTTGCATTGATTGTAATAGGAGCATGTTCTAGGTTGTGTAATTTACATTTGGTGATAAAAGAGCATGTTCTTAACCATGTGATTTACTGTAATGTATTGAATGTGCAAGATCCGAATTTGGGGAAACCTTGATGGCTGAACGTTCGGTGTGCAGATGAACCTGTTTGGCATGATGTGCGGTAAATCATCGTGAGTCAAATCACCATACGAGCACTTGCTAATTAGCCATTGTATCGAAGTTCAACATGGTTTCCAACCACACTCAAAAACTTCCAAAAGATTCAAACTAGATGAATCCCTCATTACAATGTCACCATTTCTGACTTAGTACTAGTCAAACACGAGATGGGCACTTGTTTGATGAGTGGTTCTATTTGCATGTGATCATGACGAGTTTATTCCCATCCTTTGAAGAGGACAAAATCGTCCGTCGGAGGCTACAACATATGCTAGAGGGTTGGCACTGTACTGGAGAGAGGATCGTTCCATCCTCATGCTATAGGGTTCAAGAACAGTAGCGACGATTAAAAGCCTGATCATACGTAAGACAATATCAATAAATATCTATATATATTAAAGACGAATGACAAGAATATTAAATATTACCTATTCAGCCTAAGCTTTGGAATGTTTGATGTAAGTTCTCCCCAATATTTATCATACCTGACTTGATTTTTTCGTGCCATGGATGAAATGGTTGTATCAACATTCATAATAAATTGCTCCAACTTAGTGAAAAAAAATAGGTGCACAATGCATGTCTTTGATGCTAAAAAACTCAACGTCAATTCATAAAATAATTAGAGGAAGTCAATGAATTTCGTAATGCGGTTCCAATTGTATCCATCCATCCGAAAAATAAATAAAAATAAATAGCATGTACATCTAATAACTCAATGACAAACCCACCTTCCACCCAAATAAATGGAAGCAGGTCTAGCCAGAATTTGGGCCGAGACGTACGGCCCAAAATTGAGTAAATCAGCCTGGACCCTGTACCACGCCCCAATCCCTCATATACGTAAGATAAGTATTTGATGTAACTATTGGTGGAGGGAGGCGACGGGAAAACCTAGGGCAAAGGGGGCGAAGGGAAAACCTAGGGCAAAGGAGGCGATGACGATTTGGTAACGGATCAGGAGTGGTGCAGTGTACTAGTAGGTGACCGATACTTCTAAGGGTAGGGGGTGATATCCGAGATGGACCGGATTCTTGGCCCACTAGAGGTGCGGCGAGCGATTGTCCGATTGGTTGGAAAAACGTGGAGGTTATTCCAACTGAATCTCTTCCTTGGGCGGTGGTGCCGGTCGGTGGTTGGAGTGGGTTGCATTTATTGCAATAGGGGCATGTTCTAGGTTGTGTGATTTACGTTTGGTGATAAAAGAGCATGTTCTTGACTATGTGATTTACTCTTATGTGTTGAATGTGCATGATCCGGGCGGTCTCCGAGATGGACCGGATTCTTGCCCCACTGGAGGTGCGGTGAGCGATTATCTGGCTAATTGGAAAAACATGGAGGTTATTCCAACCGGATCTTTTCCTCTGGCAGTGGTGCCGGTTGGGGCTGGAGTGGGTTGCATTGATTGTAATAGGAGCATGTTCTACGTTGTGTGATTTATATTTGGTGATAAAAGGGCATGTTCTTAACTATGTGATTTACTGTTATGTGTTGAATGTGCGTGATCCGGATTTTGGGAAACCTTGATGGCTGAACGTTCGGTGTGCAGATGAACCTATTTGGCATGACGTGCGGTAAATCATCTTGAGTCAAATCACCATATGAGCACTTGCTAAGTAGCCATTGTATTGAAGTTTAACACGGTTTCCAACCACACTCAAAAACTTCCAAAAGATTCAAACTAGATGAATCCCTCATTACAGTATCACCATCTCGACTTAGTACTAGTCAAGCACAAGATGGGCACTTGTCTGATGAGTGATCCTATTCGTATGTGATCATGACGAGGTTATTCCCATCCTTTGAAGAGGTTTCTCATCACGGGCCGGAATTGTCCATCGAAGGCTACAACATATGCTTGATGGTTGGCGCAGTACTAAAGAGAGGATCGTTCCATCCACGTGCTATAGGGTTCAAGATCGGTATCGACAATTAAAAGTTTGATCATACGCAAGACAATATAAATAAATATCTATCTATCTATATATATATTTTTTGAAAATTAAAGATTTATTGAAATCAAAAATGTTTTTTTACATTTACATATTCAGCCTAAGCTTTGGAATGTTTGATGCAAGTCCTCCCCAATTTTTATCATACTTGACTTGCTTTTTTCATGCCATGGATGAAATAGTTGGGTCAACATTCATAATAAATTGCTCCAGCTGTCACGTGATATTTTCCAACTTAGTGAAAAAAAAAACAAGTGCACAATGCATGTCTTTGATGCTGAAAAACTCAACGTCACTTCATAAAATAATTGAAGGAAGTCAATGAATTTCGTAATGCGGTTCCAATCATATCCGTCCATCCAAAAAATAAATAACAATAAATAGCATGT
>JAOYMZ010092130.1:0-10723 GCA_025802335.1 Pinguicula primuliflora
TACCGTCAGACGTGGATAAGAACCATGGATTACAGGATTGTTGGAGCACGAATGACTCTTCCGGGATAACCACGACTGGTCGCGGTCTTATCGATTGCTTTATATGTTTAATAGTTTAGGGTCCGACTCCATTATCCGGGTTTACCATGTATGTTGTGCTCTTAACTTGATAGTTGGAGCACGAATGTCTCTTCTGGGATAATCACGACGGGTCGCGGTTTTATCGATTGCTTTATTTGTGCAAGAGTTTAGGGCCTGACTGCGTTATTCGGATTTACCACGTTTAGTCGCTTGTGTACCATCAGACGTGAATAGAACAACCACGGATGTTGTGCTTATTACAGCATAGCTATGCACGAAAGCTTCTTTCGGAATAAACATGATGGGTCGGGGTCGTGTCGAATACTTTGTTTGGAGCACGAATGTTGTTTCCGGAACATCGGGATTGTATCGACTATCGACTGTTGTGCTTATTCCGCCTTGTCGATTCGTATGAAAAAACAGAACATAAAAAAACGTGATATTGCCGCGCTCATACTATTAATAATACCAAGCTCATCCTCTCAATTCTTCATCGTGTTGCTGAACTTGCAAAAATAAAAATGTCGAATCGACAACGACACGATGTCTCTCTCACTCCCACGCACGTCGACGTCGCAGCTTCCCCTACTCCCGCGCACATCGACGTTGTAGCTTCCCCTACTCCCACGCACGTCGATGTTGCAGTTTCCCCCACTCCCGCGTACTTCGATGTTGCAGTCGCCCCTACTGCTGCACAAGCAGTCATTGCAACCGCCCTTACTCCCGTGCACGTGAAAGCCGACGTCCCCACTCCATCTCCAGTCATCATTGTCTTGGATGAAGACGACGAAAAGGACGATGATGAGGAGGATGAAGACGGTGAGGAGGAGGAGTAGGATCTGGATGACGACGAAGATGACGATTATGATGGTGACGACAACGGAGATGAAGATTATGATGAAGACGATGACAACGACGAAGTTGACGAAGAGGACACTGAGGATGAGGACGACGAAAATGAGAACTCCGACGAAGGCGATGAAGACGTTGATGAGCTACCCACCGAGTACTCTGACTCGTCCAATGATTCATGGAGAGTGCGGTCCCCGTATTTGGGGATTTTAAGCAGGAGTCCGACACTATCACCACCGCCTACGCTGGATTCATGTATGAGTTCGGGTCAATTTTGGTAACAAACATTTTAAGATGAGAAGATTTTGTAAATTACGGACAGTTGTATGATTATGGATGATCTTTTACTTCCAAAAAATTTGGAATCCTGGGGAAATCATAGAGTCGGGTATCACGACGAAATTGGTCGTACTAAGATCGAATGAATGAACGAGGACTAGTAGCGTGAGACACGAAACAATCCGTCCACTTTCACGTTTTCATTCTTATAATGTAATGAAGCGATCCTACTGTAAATACCATACGGAAGTGTAAATCTCACAAGAAAATGCATGCCGCATTTCTCGATTGTAACGATAGTGCCATAAATTAGCTAGAACTCGGAGTCAAACGCACATCCAACAAATAAATCAACTTAAAATGCACTCATTTTTCGTTGGGCCCGTCGATGATCTCTGTATTTTATTCTTTAAATACATTTTTGGAGCCATTGTTGAGCGGGCAGGTTGTGAATCCAAAAAAATGATGATTTTCAATTTTCGGATTACCATATTTCAGTACGATGAATTTGGCTGGAAGGACCGTGGATAAGTTAGGTTATCAAATATATCATTTGCAATTCGTTCTCAAAATCAGATTTATCAGCTCATTTGCTAATCGCCACATTTTTGGGTATTGTAGAGCTCGGTGGTGCAATCAAAATGGAGGGTGACCCTCCTCCGGACCCGCCGGCGGTGCCTCGGATTGCCGAAGTTCAGCCTTCCTCATCAGTCGACCGGCAAGATACTGAACCAGACTACGATCGGGAAAACATGCGTAAAACTGTACCAGGATTCAAACGCCTTGCGCTCACTCTCTCCGTTCTCATCTCTTTTCTCTTAGGTTATAAATTTATCGCATTTCCAAAATTTCGGAGCCTTTTTTCGAGTGCAGGACTTGCAGCTGTATATCAATGCTCATGCTTGCTGTGTGTTTGCCTTGTTTTGCAATTGCAGGTCTTCCATTTTTGTTGAAATCGGTAGAAATTTACAGATCACCGCTCCCCTTCCGCGAAATTGATGAACTATCCGCGGCGGTTGAGTCGAGTCCGATATACTTCCCATGCAGATTCCGAACAGTTTTTGTTGGTTTCGACGGACTTACTCTTACAGCTGAGGAGCTGTCTGTTTTGATTCAATATCACATGCGAACAATTGCCTGGAAGGATTCCGTAGCTTGCGGTGGTTGTAGTTACAATTCCACAGTTACTGTTGCAGTAGGATCCGGTTCTGATTGTTCACTTAGTGGCAATCTTCCGCAAGGGAAGTGTGAAGAGCTGAATGAGCTTCTATTGGACGAGGACTTGGTGAAATATGATGACGAATCACTTGATGAATACTTCCAGTGGTTTTTGGATAATTATGGCAGTTATAGCAATAGTGAAAAGGTTTATACTGTGTTTGTAGTGAGGAGGGGGGAAGAAAAGAATGTGAGGTCGCTGATTGGAAAGTATAGGCATGCATGGATTTTTGGTAGGGTATTATTGGATAAGGCGGTAAAAATGGTGGCCGAGATTTTTGTGGAAGGATTTGTGAAAGGCCGGAGGAAAGAAACTTCAATAGGTGGAGAATTTATGCCTGTTGGGGCAGATGGCAGGATCGTGCTGTCATTTAGTTTGCTGAATGCTGATCCGCGTGATTGGACCTATGACTGGTATGCAGGTTACATGATGTAACTTTGCCTGTAATATTGCTGTGGTTTAGATGGCGTTTTTGTTTATGAAAAGGAACGGGATTTGATTACTAAGCTTCAGTGTCTTGTATTTTTCCTAGTCTAAAGTGCCTCGTCCTGTGTTATAGTTTTTGTTCCCTTCTATTTATCATTAAGACCTAGGTTGCTGGTTTAATATTGTGGATCATTTTATAAATTTCAAGGCCAAAAAGTTACATGGTTTCTTAAATTGGACCTTTTAATATTTAATTTGATTGCTTAAGATTTCAGCTCATTTTTCTAACTTTCTGCAGGGAATTCCAAGACATAGATGACAATATCTTGGCTCCGGTAATTGAGAGGTTGAAGCCTCTGGCAGATATTAGAGTAGAGAGCCAGGTTGTGCTTCTGCCCTTTTTCCTTCCGGCTTTCTTTTCCACAGTTGCATGAATGATTCATATAGATTTATTCTGGTTTTATAACGCTTTACCTGCCAGAAGCACTATCACTGATTCGATTATATTCTATTTGGCATGTGCAGGTCTTGGACCATACTCCAAAATCTTCATTTTCCTATTGGGATGACAATCTGGGAGGCTATATATTCACTAAGAAAGATCTTCCTTTCTTTGTATAGTTTCCTCTGGCTTACTCTGTTTTTGAAGGAAAATTCTCATTTTTATAAGATTATATAGTCCCATGTTAGTTAATGAAAAAGAATCTCCTTTTGCGTTGTGCTTTTGGAAGGCTTGTTTAGCAATTTTTTCTTAACAATTCTTTTATAGTTTTCCCAACTTGCTGCTGGATGTTTCTAATATATACACACTTTGTAGGTAAACTCAAATGAGTGGCATTTGGACACCTCAATTGAGGCTGGAGGACGTTCAAAGATCCTCCATTTTGTGGTGTATAATCTTTATTTGATTCTTACTTTCTCAGATTTTTATTTTGTGGAAGAATACGAGTTTCGGCTATGATTTTGAATTGCATTTTGCAATCTTGAATGTTCGCTTAGAATTTATTCTTCATTCATTCTTCTGATGTTTGAAGTTAATAAAGATCATATAGCATTAGGTTTTCTAGAACTCCAATAAAGATCTGTCAGACAACTCCTATAGTAGTCAGAGATGTTACCATCTATGCACTGTTTAGTTCACGGATTTTCAACTTCATATATTCATCAACTGCTTCCTACCGAACCTAATGCATATAATTACTTTTCCGTTTATGTTCCAATGAAAACACAGATATGTCCCATCGGCAGCTGAGTGCCCTCTTCTATTTCAGCTTCCAAATGGAGAAATTTCTCCCACAAATGGCTTTATATCTCCAGTAAGTCGGACTCTCGTCCCATCGTCTCAGCATGTCTCAGTCAAATCAAAATCTTCTATTAATGACAACTTTGTAGATGTGGGGAGGTGTTGTTGTTTGGAACCCTTCAGATTGTTTGAAAGATTCAAGGGCGGAACACCCTTCTTTCAGGCGTAAGATTTCTCCTGAGGTCAGTTATTAGTTATTACAAAGTTAAAAGGTGAATAAGATATGTGAAATGTGCAGCATTAATCGAACAATATTAGTAATTTGTACCGGCAGAGTCATTCTCAAGTTGTAAAGATACTTAAAGCTGTTGAACTGCATTTATGCAAACAATGCAAAGAAAAGAAGAAGATATATGCATTCTGCCTTTGTCGAACTAAAGGAGAAATAGTTAAGCTAGTTCCAAATTGAATGGTGTCAGCGACCAACTCTTCATTTTCATTTATACCAAATGCACCAGACTGTCTTGCTCTGCTTCTATATCTAGTTTGGAATGTTCTGCTTAGTTTAATTTGCTAACTCTGAACAGGACACAAGGAAGGTTTTTGAAGTGTTCCTAGCTCAGATTCGTCAGCTTTTTGGAATGAATTCAGATCACAATGATGCTTCAGATTCATTACGGCATCTGACTGTTGAAAGAGGCTTCACTGAATGGTGAGAGAATAAATCGAGCTGCGATTACTATGCAGTTGAATCCATCCATGGGACCTGATATATAGTGTGTCTAATTTGAGAAAGCATTTGTGGAAATGTGTACTGTACTTTTCTTATCCTTGGCCATAAATATGTTATAAAATCCTTTTTGAAAAGCCTGTATGACAAATGGACTGAGGGGAAAGAAACTCTTCTATAGACATTCTGAACAGCTTTTGGGGTACTTGAGATGTCCAATTGCATGTTCAGTTCTTAGTGTGGAAACTGATACAAGTATCCTCTGCTGTCAAAGGGAATTGGATGTCTTGTCACGGCAGCATACATGCTTTAACCTTCACCAGTGCATCACAACTCTGGGATCACTTTCTCGGCTGGTATATTATTGCTTTTATTATTATTATTATTGTGCGGGGAATTGCAATTCTTGTCACATGGTTATTAATTATAATCAACTACTCCTTCAGGTTCAATCGCTTCCCAGAATGATCATTAAGGACGAAATCGGAAAGCAGGTAGCTATCCTCATCTTGTTCTGCATGACTGCATCAGATTCATTAAAAGTTTGGTTCTATTTACATAATTGTTGTTTGTACAAATGCTGGATGTAAAATTTCTATCCCAAAAATCCGAAGCTTCTCAAAATTTCTGAAATTTAACTCGAGCTGGTAGCTCAAGATTTTATGTACCAAGTTCAACATCTTTACTTCTGATTCTTATTATGCTTTTGAAGATCCCTGCCAAAATGTGTTTCCGTCCATCTCCAATAGGACATGTTTAGTTTAGTTGTTATTTATAGGACTTACTTCTATTTGATTTGACTTGGTTCATAATTTATACGATCTGCTAAACTGCAACTTGCAGTTTTTACTGGGCTGTAGCAGCAGTAAATGCTGTGTAATATATATTCACCAATTTTATTGAGCAGGTGAAGTATTCTCTTGAAGCTGCAAAACTTGCTCTAAGCAATGCGTCTGAGGGGATTTATGATGCCTCTGCTGGTATGGCCTTTTCCATTTGTGTCAGTGTGGAAGAATCATACCTGTCAATCTTCAACTGCAGAAACATATTCTTGGTTTCACTATCTGTTATTTCAGTTTCATCAAGACAAGCCAGATCCTTTGCGGAGGATGCATTTTATCACCCTTCTATGATGTCCGTGAGCTACTTCTCATTCGAACACTGCTTTGCAGTCTATTCGGTTAGTAGATGACTCAGCTCTTACGTAAGATTATGAGATTACCCAATTTGTACTTTACAGTTGGATAGGAAAGGACAGAGTATAATCCATCATTAATGACCGGATATGTGATTCTGCTTCATTATATTTTGACCTTATAGTTCACTAAAATAAATCTTAACCTTATAGCTTGGCTACTGTGGCCTCCGGTCAGATAAAAGGTTTCATATTCAATACATAATTGAAGATCGTATGTATTTGGCAGTTTGAGTGATAAAAGCAAACATGAGTTGTGGGAAATTCGGGTGCAAGTGATCTCATATGTTCTCTCTGTTTTTCTTTTTGTGCAGCCCTTCTTCCTACCTGTTTTGCTGCATGTACTTCTGGCTGCCCTCCGAGAATGTAAAAGACGCAAACAGGAGAGCAGAAAGTACAGAGCATGGAAAGCAAAACAACTATGAGATTGCACATTGCAGCAGAAGAGGGTCCCGTCAAATCGCAGCAGGACAGTTCCCTCCCTGCCTTAGTTCAACGTTAGGTCAAAACAAATTTGAGATTGTGTTATCTAAATTATTCGATGCATTGGCCCGGACCTGTAGAAGATTTCACTAGTGAGAGAGTATTTGCAGTTTGGAGATATTTCTTTGTGTTCCACTTTCTGGAAATGGGCATGTTCAATAGTTGCCTCTATGGAGTTTTATTCTCATGTGGAATATCCCCAAGCCATAGCTCTGCTTTGATGAAAATCCAGAATCTGCAGGGAGAAGATCATACCAACAAAATGAAATAAACATGTTTGTTTGGTTACGTTACAGGGGCAAGAGCAAGACTCGCGATTCTCCATAGCGAGACAATCAGAGATGTCAGGAAATAAGAAAACCAAACCATTGTCCCGAACCAGAATTCATGTTCATGGAAATCTTCACCAGGTGTGCCTTTGAGAACGGGATCCTTGTTATTTCACGTGTTGCATAGAACGGCAGAAGGTCGAAAACTCCTTTGTCGCAGAAATTCTGATTGTGGGGGAGTTTTTTTTGGATAGAGGGAGAAGGAAAGGAAAAATAATGCTAATTAATTGGGGGTAATTTGGTCAAATTATATTTCTTTTATTTTGATATGAGTGTAAGTGAACAACAAGTACAAAAATGTATCTGGACTTTAAATCAGCCCAAGTGAACAACAAAACAATTTTTAATGTGATATATAGATATATTTCTAACTATCATAGTGAACACTACCTTGCACGAATGAAGTTGAATAGAATCTTCCATAAGACCGGCGTTGCATTGTAGTTTACGTTCACTGACAGTTTACACAAAGTATTTTACTCATGATTCAAAAAGGATGGCCAATCTGTTACATTTCCTTTTTGTTGATCTTGGATAGGAATCTAAGAACAAATGCACTTCATTGTAGCCTTTTGAACAGAAACTGAAGATTGAACATTTACCTGTCTGTCCATTGTAACCCTCTTGTCCACAGTGTTTCCTTGCTTCTTTCTGGGCCTGTCAAAAAAATGATCTATCAACCCACATTTCTCTGAAGCATGTGCCAGTGTTGTGCGTGTTTAAGACATTGTCTTACCGCTTTTACAACTTCGTCAAATGATTCAGGACCATATTTCTCAATGCATCTCTCCACAGACATCCTAGCATCAAGGTTCATCATCTGCAATGGCTTTCGATGTCCTTCTTGTTGGTTCACCCCCACGAATCCTCAAACTTTTGCATATTTCCTGGCGAAATTCTCGTATACATAAGCAGCCCCATTAAAAACGGGCAGTACCAGCCAGAGGCAGATAACAAGCTCCACATAAGGCCAGATGCAGAACAGAAGCCTGCAAAGCAAGAACATCAATCAAGAAAATCATTTCATCAATTCATCTCGTTATGACATGCACAATTTGTTTGATTACCATTGAAGAATTCTCCAGCAGGAAAGCTCGAATGACACTCTACCGTGCCGAATATGCATCCTCGGCCGTCGGATTTAGGGTTAAACCCTAAATACAACCACGGTTTAGCCCTTGGGTTTTTAGGGTTCAGCCCTTGGGTTTATATTTAGCTCTTGGGTTGATAACATTTAAATAGGATTTTAGATTTTTTCGGCGGCGAAATCGCCGTAATATTATTTAGAAAAATAAATAGCAATGTTTTTATTATGTAATCTGACGGCCGAGATGCATATTCGTCACGGTAGGGTGTCATTCGGCACTTGAAAATGACTCTGACGAACTAATATTTTATCCTTTTTTAAATATTTTATCCTTCAAAAACCCATATCATTGAAATGAATTTCAATACTTAATGATCACAATTTTTATATATAGCATTTAATAGTCCATATTTTCCATCCAACTATACCAATGCATAAGTATTGTCAAATAGGTAGTGGGTTAGTGTTAATGAGATTAGCAATTGAACTAAAGAACCAGGCTCTTTTGTGTATAATTCGTGCACAACCCATACCCACCACTATCCGTAGTCAAAATTGGTTGCACCATTAGACAGGCCATGCATAGAATTGTATATGTTCAAGTTTTGGTGATATTCTGACGAGTTTATCACTGTTTAATTTAGTTTCATATTTTCCCCTTGGGTTAAGTAGTCCTTAATAAGGTTTTAGAAATCATCGCCGGGAACGCACCGGAACATGGGGCTTTTGATCTCCTACGCTTGACCTTTCTAATGGTGCAACCAATTTTGACAACGGGTAGTTGTGGGTATGGGTTGTGCACAGGTTGTGTACAAAAGAGCTTGACCCTTGAACTAAAATATCATGAGTTCAAAAACCTTAGCGATATGAGACTATCACAACTAACCTGCCAAGTATGACTTACATCGTTACCTTATTTTGTAGTATATTACGATAGGATGATGAGCTTAACTATCTCGTCCAATATATTATCAAATAAAAATACCAATGCATAAATCTTCACCATTTTTTTTATATTGCTAATTTTGTTTAAATAAGTAAATAAATGACATACTTTTGTTCTCTCAAGTTTTTAATACTCTCCAAAAACTTCTTTTTAATTGACCTGACCAAATAGCCGGACAATACTATTTATTGATAGTAAAATTTGACACACTTTAATCCCGATTACATACTGATAATATTTTCGAAATTGACGCAATCAATGGAAAATTGATACATCAAGGATCAAAATCTTATGTTTCAGTGGGGTTCTGGCGATTTTATCATCGGTAATTTCTAAACCATAATTAAGGACTACTTAATTATATGAGAAAAAATAAAACGAAATTAGCGACGATGAAGTCGTCAAAATCCAACTGATGCATATGGATATTGATTCTTGATATATTAATTTTTCATTAATGGCGATGATGAGATATTGATGTAATTTAAAGTACGTCAAAAAATAGTGTACTTATATCATTATTCAATAACCAAAGATAATGCTATTTGTACACTATTTATTAACAGTAAAATTTGAGCTAAAATGATTTAAGGCACCACCCGGTGGCACTACCACATTCCCTCACACATTCCTAAATACTGGGCCCTTCACACCAACATGTGTGTGTACTCACACATAATATAAGTGGGGTGTGGAGATATGCGTGAAATGGAGACGCACTTTTAGTTCTGATCATGTACTAATAATATTTTCGAAATTGACATAATCAATTAATATATCAATCATCAAAATGTCATGTTTAATGGCCGCCGCCTTGTAAGTTGGTTATTATAAATGCTAGACATATTTAATTCTTATTTATTTAATTAAGTATATACACGTTAAAAAGGATGTCGTTTTAATTTACTGAATGACGGCATTGTAAAATTATTGGTACGTTTGCAACCTCGTTAATGGGCTACTGAGTCCTTGAGGGAGGCCCAGTCAATTTGTCCCGGTTTAGATTCAATAAAGTTGGCGATACACCACCTTCCTAACCCAGAGACAAAGCGGAATTGAACAAAATATCAAAATTTTCGCCAATTCACGGAACGGAAACCGCTGAAGAAATCCTAGCTTGCAGAGGAATTCATGTGTCCTCCAAATTCCTGGTAAGTGGTTCAATATCTCTGCCATATATTAGGGCAAGTTCTAACTTTTATAAGTCGTATGATGTAAAGTGGTTGAATCCGAAGTCCGGCTTATGTTCGATTATTGGGCAGAATGCAATTAATCATTCTCGGGTCAGTGTTAGATCCGGCGTTAGGGTTTATTTTAGTTAGCAGCTTCGGATTTGACCCAATTGTTAAAAGTACCGGGTCGGCTTTGGTTTCATGATCGGGTTTTGGGGCAAGCCGAATTCGGGCTGGTTTTGTAGTTTTTTGCGTGACTTTGCATGTTTCCTCTGTTGTCATTTTCTTCGTATCCAAGCAGTTATATTTGGTGTTTTCGTTGCTCCTTCAGATGATTTTCATATTCTTCTTGGAGTGAATTTTTTTGGGCTTTGTTTTCTTTTCAGTACGATGTTGGTGAATTCATTTTCCTGGTTTTTTTAGTTTTTCGGATGACATACTCTTTATTGGCAAAACTTGTCAGATATCGGTTGACAGATAACACCGTCGTCTCATGGAGATTTCAGAAGAAGCTGTGGTTGTCAATTCTAGTAGATTGAAGTCTATTGTATGGAAGGATTTTGATCGAGTTAAAAAAGGAGAAACATTTGCTGCTATCTGCCGTCATTGTAAAAGAATACTTAGTGGGTCAAGTACCAGTGGAACCTCACATTTGAGGAATCATCTGATAAGGTGTCGTAG
>JAOYMZ010092131.1:0-10723 GCA_025802335.1 Pinguicula primuliflora
CCATTATAATACCTATAGATAAAATATAAAGATTATATTATAACAATTATATAACAAATATATACAAGAAATTACCTTAAAAATTTAATCTCCAAAGGTAGTTGCTCCTTGATGATAGGCAAAGAGATACGTTTGTGGAGGTGTGAGGAAAATGTAAGAAGAAAAGGGGTGTATATATAGTAAGGGAGCGCGCAAATGGCCAAAGAAGGCCGCGCAGTAGCCAACTGCGCGGAACTTAATCCGCGCAGTTGGCTACTGCGCGGAGCCCTGCCGCGCAGGTGGCTACAGCGCGGCAGGGCATTTCCGCAAATTCTTTGCCCTGACAGGGCAAAGAAAAAAAAATTCCGCGTCTGGCTAGGTCAAGATGTGCGTAAGTTTTTTGCGTAGCCTGTTGGGCAAAATTGCACAAAATCAGCCAATGGCTGGAAGCCAAGTCAGCCAACAGGAAAGTTCATGTCATCAAGGGCAATGTCGTTCATTGCTTTGTATTTTGACTGTTTGGCGTCGTTTCACGTCCCCACTTCATATAGTGGATATCTAGCCATCCCCACGGCCCACACCATGAAAATTGATATATACCACGACAAACCACAATACACGAAGGGCACGACTGTGTCTGGGGTGGTGGGTTCCACATGTGTCAGTGGAGAGCCACCATCCAAGGCATGTGTGTTGTCGTGTGCTTCGTGCTTCTAATTTGTTGTGCCCTGTAGCTGTCCTCCCACACCATCTTCCATATTTCAGAGCCAAATGAACAAGCCTCAAGCACATGCATCTCAGTCACTTACTCCAAAACATACCAAAAAATAGTCTCTTACTCCAAATTACATATAATGCATTCAGCACCCACTTCACTACTCAAGATCCCTCTTAAAGTGTAAAGTGCAAAAAAACTTAACCCAACGTCTTTCATGTGATGAAATTAAAATCGTATTTGGTTCTGAATTTGTCTCCACACGAGCTTTCCAAAACCACGACCGACATTGCCATTTTATTGAAGCTTTAAGAATTTTCTGCAACATATCAATTATTTTTTTTTGATAAGCAAGACATTTCATTAAGAAGTAAAAATAAAAAACGTTTTTACACTTTGTACATGCCCTCCTGGATGCTCAAACAAAAATTTAAATACATGAGAGCAAACAAAAAGTTGGTTGAATCAACCCGTCAGTCATTGAATAGTGGAAGAGATAGGCTTGGATTGTGTTTTTATCCAGAACCAACATTCACTTGCATTTGAGCCATCATCTCTTCCACCTCCGTTTGTTGCTTTGAAAATGAGCTTTGTTTCTGGATCGCCAGATGAGCCAGACTGCTCCAGCCCATATAGCTAATTATTAAGTGGAAATTTGTGCAGAATTGTAAAAAACACGATATTTACGTGGTTCGGCAATAGCCTACTCCATGGGAAGAACTCGTCCTATTTTTTGTGTTTTTTCTTGTGTGTTTTTCCTTTGTACATACACGGTATATATAGAGAATTTACAAGAGTCCTCTTCTACTAGAGTCCCTACCATTAAGGGATTGTGATCCTTACAATTTAGGGATCACTAATCATGGAAAGGATTTGGTCAAATCCTTTCCGTAACAATCCCCCTCAAGTTAGGTGGAGGATGTCCGACGCCTAACTTGGATAATACTTCTTGGAATGTCCGACCATTATCTGCTTTCGTCAAGATATCTGCCAGCTGGTCCTCAGATCTTACAAATGGAAGTGTTACAATCTTTCCTTCAATCTTCTCCTTAATGAAGTGCCGATCAATCTCTACATGCTTCGTTCGATCATGCTGAACTGGGTTCTCTGATATGTTGATAGCTGCTTTGTTGTCACACATCAAGGGACACGCCTGCCCAGGCAGAAATCCAATCTCAATCATCAATTTAATATGCCACAGCACTTCCGTTACTCCCCTAGCAATGCCTCGAAACTCTGCCTCACCACTCGATCTTGCCACCACATTTTGTTTCTTACTCCTCCAAGTGACAAGTTTCACTCCAACAAGTGTAAAGTACCCCACAATCTCCGATAGACTGTGGGGTTCGACAATCACTACCAACACCATGGTAGACTTATGAAGGTCGACCGTCGGCCTCATCCACTCTCTAATGCCGCATTAGGCACAATAGAGAGATTCACCCTCCGATAAAGCCTCAGTCACTGCACACACAGCCCTAACCCCACAATCTCCGGTAGGATTTCCCCCAACTCCACCGCGGTTCCTTGGCGGTCATATAAGGTTAGAAGAGAGATTAATGAAGGGAAAGCCATAGAAACCATTGTAGAGACAAATAGGAACCATTACCAAACAACCCAGCCAGTATCTCGAAATAGTGACATGGTGCACGCAGAGCAGGAGAGAGTTAATATCCACAGTAATCCAAGAGCAGAGCAGAGACAAAAGATGCAACAGGATGTTAAAGAATCTGCAGATGGTGTATCGTTCTTCATCACTAACTTCCGGGCATATTTCCACCCTGGAAACCTACGTCAGCTCATGAAAGAATAGGGAAATTTGGAAACATTCAGTGTTGCGAGAAAAAGATCAACAGAAGGGTTACCTTTTGGGTTTGCAACTTTTAGACTCACTAGTACATGTGCGGAGATGCTAATCAGTCTCAATAGCATCTGGATAGGAAATTACAGGCTGCGAGAAAATGTAGCTTGATATGCAAAACAGCAACCTGAACAGCAACCTGAACAGCAACTTGAACAGAAAAACCCAGTCAATCTCAGGAATGACAATGCAAAGCCACAAAGAGAATATGGAAACCCTGAATGGAATATGCTGCCGAACAATCAGAACTATAAAGCAGGAGTCAACAAAGTGAATGCATCTTACAAGGAGGCTTTTTACCAAGGTAGACTGGAAAAGAAACAATGGACAATAATAGACAAGGACAAGTGGTTGAAGGAGTTAATGCAATCATTGATGGCTACAAAATTATGGTCAAGAGAGGGGATCCAGATCTGGTGATGAAAACTACTGCAACAGACACAAAATGACTTAAACACAGTAAATTATGCCGACTGAAAGAAAAGGGAAGTGATGAGGGATTCAGATGTGAACTGAAGAAAGGAGGATATGGTCTGCTGAAAGCTAGTACTGTGGGAGATGGCAGAATCTTAATCTGGGATGAGGAGGAAGGTAAACAACTAAAGGAGCTGATGCAAGCAGACAAAGAATGGCTAGAAACAATGGTCTATGATATAACTGAATGGACAGCAAGGCCGATGAACATATACAGATACAGGAGCATCAAAATCTATGGTATTCCATATCCATGCTGGATGCAAGAAGTGCTGGAAACAGTGGGAAAAAAACTGGGAACCATCATGAAAATTGATACACCAACCACTAACAAATCCTATCTAGATTCCCGTGCAAATGGCCATTCGCATTGGAATACACAAACTAGTAACTGGAAAGATGTGGATAATGATTGATGGCATCGAATATGAACTCACTGTGACAGAAACTGATGAAAAGGTAAAGGAGGAAGCTGCCCCGGTCTATAACCAGACAGAAGATGAACTAATGAGCACATCGGAAAATGATTCTGAGAAGGAAATGTTTGCAGCCTTCCATGATCATCAGAATGAAAAAAATATGGTGTTCGAAGGAAGAAGAGACACTGATGAGGAGTGGCAGCTTGTGAAGAGAAACAAGAAAAGGAAAAACAAGTTCAACAAAAAACATAAGAGCCAAACCTCACCATCGATTGAAATAAGAAAAAGCACACATGAGGTACAGTCAAAAGAGGTAAAACCAGTGGAAAACCAAGATGTCGAAACTTCTGAAATTGAAAGTGAACCTATGAACAAAGATATTGATCCGGAGGGAAGAGACAGTTGGAGCAAGAAACTGATATCATCTGTAGAACTCAAAAAACAAGGGAAATTCTGGAAAAACAAGCTCAAACCAAAATCCAGTGAACAGGAATCTGAAGTAGAGGGTAACAGACAATCCAGAGTGAAGGAGAACACCAACAATACAGAAGTACAGAAACATGACCAGGAAGTGAATCTTGAAAGAGAAAGGAAAATAGATAGCCAAGAAGGTCAGGGCCAAGAGATAAGGTTGAAAAACACAAATGAGGAAGCTAGTTTAGAAGAGACCATCCCAGAAACAAATCTTCATGTCTATGAGGAATGTAACAAAAAGGAAACTGGAGAATGCAGCAAGTTCAACCGGAAAACAAGCGTGAGGAAAAGTTCTAGGAAAAAATGCAGAGTATCAAAGCAACAGTCAGTAAATAATGAAATGAGATTGAACTGGAATGATGCCATGGACAATGTGATCAGAAAAAAGAGTGTAAAGAAAAAAAGCATAAATGATGGAAATAATGCACTCGAGATGCAGGATGGTAGTCAATCAGAAATTGGAAGCACCCTGGCAGACAGCAACATCATTGCAACAAATGCTAGATTCTTGAAAGAGGAAGCTGTTAGAATCTATGATGATGAGAAAAAATTGGGAGTAGATTATCAAGACGAGGCACGGGATGTTGTTAAAGAACTGGTGGAAATAGAAAATGAAGATCTAAGGAAAAAGGAAAACAAAAAAAAAGAAAAGAACAAGAGGAGAAAGAGATTTCAAAAAGTTTCCAAAATGCAGCTGCTGACATATAACGCAAGAGGTCTAGGTGGACAAGGAAGAAGAAGGAGGATAAAACAGGTTCTTCTGAAAAACAAGATAGCTTTTGTTGCAATACAAGAAACAAAAAAAGAAACAATTGATGAAAAATTTGCACAGAATTTGTGGTATAGTGAAAAAATGGATTGGGCATATTCAGGAGCTGATGGGCTATCAGGAGGCCAGTTATGTATTTGGAACGTAGATATCTTCAGCAAAGTGGAGATGTGGAGTTGCAGTGGAGTACTGGGAGTGACTGGAAGAATTAGTGAGGAAAGAGATCTGTGCAACATGGTAAACATTCATGGCCACGCAGACTTAGATGAAAAATGTAAACAGTGGGACTTCATCAAAGACAGATATCAAGGGAAAGAAGGAGAAAAATGGGTAATCATGGGAGATTTCAATGCTATCTTACACAGAAATGAGAGAAAATGATCAAATGCACAAAGTTTTAGCAAAGAGATAAGACTATTCAGTACCTTTGTGGAGGAGATGAACCTACAGGACCTTCCTCTGAACAGGAGGAGATACACCTGGCACTTGACATCATTAAAAGCCATTAGTCGAATTGATAGAATATTACCAAATTATAAATGGTGTGAAAGAGATGCAATGTGGACACAAACAGGGCTAGACAAAGAGGATTCAGACCATATTCCTGTCACACTCACTAAAGAAGTTACTGATTGGGGTCCAAAACCAATGCGAGTGTTGGATAGCTGGTTAAAACTGGATGATTATAATAGGTTGGTTAGAGAGAGATGGCAGAAGGAAGGAATTGTTGGAAATCAGAGCTATGTAAACAAGGAAAAAATAAAGAGGATGAGGTATGAAATCAGAAACTGGCAGATTGAAAAAAAGGAGCAGAGACTGTACCAAACTTGCTCAGCTAAACCAGTTGAGGAAAGAGATAGAGACAATTGCAGAAGGTGATACGAATTGGAGGCCACATGGAACATTTCTGATGGAAATCAGACAACAAATTCTCAACCTGCAAAAACAGGAAGATGAAACAATCAGACAAAAAGCAAGACAAACATGGTTGAAACAAGATGACTCGAATACAGCTTACTTTCACAAGAAACTAAATGGCAGAAGATCAGTGAATAGGATTAATGGAATATGGGATGAGGGAGTATGGAAAACCACTGTCCATGAGGTAAAAGAAAGCATAAAAAAGCATTTCGAAGACAGGTTTACTGAAAGGAAAAGCAACAGACCACAGTTAACTGGGCTGCGGGCTAAAACCCTAAAGGATCAGTCAGTTGAGCTACTGAAAGGTCCCTTCTCAAGAGATGAAATTCTGAATGCAATTAACCAATGTGATGGGAACAAAAGCCCAGGACTGGGCGGGGTAAATTTCAACTTCATAAAACACTTTCTGAGTGTGCTTGAAGGATATATCATAAGAATGGTGGATGAGTTCTACACTAAAGGCAAAATTACCAAGGGGGCAAATGCTACACACATTGTACTGTTTGCTAAAAAGGATGTTCCCCTACAAGCAAATGACTATAGGCCTATCACACTTGTGGGAGCAATGTACAAAATCATAGCAAAATTACTTGCAGGCAGACTGAGCCAAATCCTGGAGGAGATGATCTCACCAACTCAGACAGCCTATATTAGTAAAAGACAAATAGTGGATGGCATTATTGTGACAAACGAAGTAATAGCAGAACTGAGAAGCACCAAAAAGAAGGCCTTCATCCTCAAGCTGGATTTTGCAAAGGCATATGACACTGTGAACTGGAAATACTTGATAAATATGGCTGAAAAGGTCTGGATCCCAGAAAAATTCAGAAACTAGATTTCAGTATGTCTATCATTTGCAACTACATTAGTGCTGGTAAACGGAAGTCCAACCACAGAATTCTCTTAAACAAGGGGCTTGAGACAAGGTGACCCAATGTCTCCTTTTCTTTTCTTACTAGCGGCAGAAGGATTATCACTAATGCTGGAACGCGCTGTCTATATGGGATTGTATGATCCTATTCTGATTGGAAATGATAAGGTGAAGATATCCCATCTACAGTTTGCAGATGACACAGTTCTGTTTGGGGAAGGAAACTGGAAGAATCTGAAATGCATCAAGGCAATACTACGGAATTTCGAAATGGTGTCAGGGCTGCAAATAAACTACTCAAAATGCAGCTTCATTTGACTGAACCTAAGCTGTGATGAGGCAGAACACATGGCAAACTATCTAAACTGCTCAAAAGCCAACTTACCAATGATCTATCTAGGCATGCCTGTGGGAGATAATCCAAAGAGATTGAAGATGCGGAAGCCCATAATTGATAGATTCCAGAAAAAACTTGAGAATTGGGAGAGCAAGTCACTATCGGTAGGAGGGAGAACTGTCCTTATAAATTCAATCTTGACATGTCTACCATGTTACTATTTCACCTTATACCGTGCACCAAGGATTGTGATTCAAACCCTTGAGAGAATCCAGAAAAATTGTTCTGGAATGAGAAAAAAAAAGGTACACTTGATTAAATGGCGGAAAATTACTAACTTTGTCAATGCTGGAGGCCTAGGTATTAAAGATCTGGAGGTGTTCAACACTGCAATGCTAGGCAAATGGAGCTCAAGAATACTAGCGAGGAAGAAGAACCAATATGGAAAGCTGTAATCAAATAAAGATACGGAGGAAAGCAAGGTTTGAAGATAGGAAAGTTAAGGCCATTGAAAACAAATGCAGAGTACACACACGAAACAAGAATCAAGAAGTACAAGCACTCCAGTTGGTGGCAGGAAATATCAAAAATACTGGCAGGACAGGGACATCAAAGCTTGTGGCAACTCAAGGTGGGTAGAGGAGACAGCATCCTATTCTAGGAAGAGATGTGGCTTGGTGAACATACACTAGCAGAAATCTACCCAAGACTGCATCACAAATCCAGAAACAAAAATAAGACCATACAAGATATGGGATCGTGGAACAACAATGAATGGCTATGGAATGAATGGACCTGGACAAGAAACCTAGATGATCTAGATGAGCAGATGCTACATAATATGCTCCAGGATCTATCCAAAGCTACTATGCAACAAAACAAGGATGATTGCTGGGAAATTCTACTCAACAACCAACAAAGCTACACTGTGAAGCAAAGCTACCTACACATCATGAATCAGAAACAAGTCCAATGGACAACGGAAGAAAAATAGATATTATGCAAAGCAAACTACGCAATAGCACCAAAAAGCATAAACATTTTCATATGGAAGATGCTTCAGAATCGACTGCCAACACAGGAGAACTTACAGAAGAGGGGAATTATCCATGCTGACCAAGAAATAATGTGCTACTTGTGTGGGGAAGAACCTGAAAATGAAATCCACTTATTCACAGTTTGCGCAGGGACTCCAGATCTATGGAAAAAAGTATATGAGTGGGCGGGAGTTGAAACCCCTGATCACCTACCAACATTGGAGGCGCACATGAACCTGCAACCGGATGCAATAGCAATGGAACCATGGAAATCGATCTGGACTGCGACGTACTGGGGAATCTGGACAAGACGAAATTTGAAATATTTTGAAGGAAAAATAGAACAATCGAAGAGGACATTCGCAGTATCCAATCACAAACCTGTACATGGTTTGAAGCAAACTGGATGAAGTGTAAAGCAACTCAAAATCATGATCAATTCACAGCCGGACTATAAAGATGGATAACAAAACTGGAAATCGGAGGGATACAGCGGCTGAATGTCAGAACCAGAATGAAAGGCCGCAATGAGTTAAAATTGGGCTATTAAAAAGCCCATGTACAAATGTAAATATTTTCAATTCAATAATACAAAAAATTGTATTCTAACAAAAAAAGTACGATTCAAGTTTTTTTTTTTGGATAGGCGAAGGTATTGAACCCTGTACCTCCACATTGGAAGATACCCAATTCACCAATTGAGTTATTTGAGTTTGATCCAATTCAAGGTACTTAGGTAACTTCGTTACGGGGATGCTCAATTTTTTTCTCTCATACTTTAGCAGAAGAGAGAACTGTAAGAAACGTTTATGTAATAGACAAGGTTTGAAGAAGAAAGCTATGTCTTTGTTATCTACAAATATGATTGTGTTCTTTTCAATATATAGACAAGTGTGTTGCTTTATTAAATGATAGGCATGTGCTATTTAATGGCCTTGTTTGTTGGGATCTTGTAGTGGACTCCTTGGATCTTGTAGTGGACTCCTTGGATCTTGTAGCGATCTCCTTGGATTTTCTTGTGTGACATTATTGACTAACTTGTGTGATATTGTTGACTTAACACCTTCCCTCAAGCTGATGGGAGGTGAACGGATCATCAGCTTTTCCCGAAGTTCCAAGAAACGAGAAGTCCCCAGCCTCTTTGTAAATATATCAGCAACTTGATCTGCTGTGTGAATGTACTTGAGTTGGATGTCCTTATTTTGCACTTTTTCCCGAATGAAGTGATAGTCAACTTCTATATGCTTTGTACGAGCGTGAAACACCGGATTCGATGCCAGAGACATGGCACCCAAGTTGTCGCACTAGATCACAGGTGTATGA
This sequence comes from Pinguicula primuliflora, assembly GCA_025802335.1. Taxonomy (NCBI): domain Eukaryota; kingdom Viridiplantae; phylum Streptophyta; class Magnoliopsida; order Lamiales; family Lentibulariaceae; genus Pinguicula; species Pinguicula primuliflora. The sequence goes on from JAOYMZ010092131.1 coordinate 9,181, forward strand.
TGCAATACTATGTGCAGATCTTTGAGCAGCATTCGAGTCCAGTACAAATCAGCTGTAGTATGAGCTAGATATCTATACTCTGCTTCAGTACTTGATCAAGCCACAACATTCTGTTTCTTTGCCATCCATGAGATCAAATTGGGACCCAAGAAGACACCATATCCAGAGGTAGATCGATGATCCTGTCTGTCCCCTGCCCAGTCGGCATCACAAAATGCCTCAAGAGTAAGACTGGTGATTTGGATTTGGTGAATTGGAGACCATGATCAAGTGAACCCTTGAGATACCAAAGAATGCGTTTGGCCGCTTGCCAGTGACAAGAGAGAGGCTGGTGAAGATACTGACACAACTGATTAACCTGAAAAGCGATCTCTGGTCGAGTAAGAGTACAATATTGAAGAGCTCCTACGGTACTCCGATATATGGTAATATCAGCCACAAACAAGGTATCCCCTGTCATGTCCTTTGCTCGGGCATCAGTGGAATAGGGTGACTGAATAGGCTTGGCCCCAAGCATCTTGGTTTTCTTTAATAGCACAAGTATGTACTTGCTCTGCTGGATGTGAAGTCCTGTGTTGTCACGAGATATTTGCATTCCCAAGAAGTAATTGTGCTCTCCGAGATCACGAAGTTTAAATTGAGATTCCAAGTATTTGACTAAAGAGTTAATCAAATGCTGATGGGTGTCAGTAATCAGGATGTCATCAACGTACACGAGTACGTAAATATGAATGTCGTCATGATGATAAGTAAATAAAGATGTGTCCAGCTGAGAGCTCTGAAATCCGTATGCACGGAGAATGTTGGACAGCTTGGCATACCATGCTCGTGGAGCCTGTTTAAGACCATAAAGAGCTTTGTGCAGGCGACAGACATATTCAGGATGAGTAGCTGAGACAAATCCTGCTGGTTGCTCCATATATACTTCTTCCAGAAGATCACCATTTAGGAAAGCATTGGAAACATCAAGCTGACGAATCATCCAATCAAACTGTACAGATAGACAGAGAAGGATTCGAATAGTTAAAGGTTTGATGACAGGACTGAAAGTCTCCTCATAGTTTAATCCGTAGGTTTGCTCAAATCCACGTGCCACTAGACGAGCTTTGAAACGATCTACAGTCCCATCTTATTTTGTCTTGATCTTGTAGATCCATTTATTTCGAATGATGTTATGACCAACTGGACGGGGGCAAAGAGACCATGTGGAGTTGGCAATCAGTGCATCATGCTCTTCTTTCATAGCAGTGCACCAGTCCGAAGAAGACTTAGCCTGTAGGTATAATGTAGGTTCTCGAGGCATCTGCACACTGGTCAGAGCTAAAACTGGATGCTTGGTTGCAAAATACATATGAAAATCAAAAAAAGACTTGGGTTTGAGGGACCAAGTTTGACTCCGTGTAACTGGATGTGATGAGTTGTGTGGGATGATATGATTAGATGTGGATGACAAACGAGGAGATTGACTGGGGATTACCATATCTATACTATCACAGGGTAAGGCTAGTGATGTGAAAATTCATATTAGCATGCAAGTGCACAT
>JAOYMZ010092132.1:0-10722 GCA_025802335.1 Pinguicula primuliflora
TTAGTGTGGGTTAGCTCTACTCCCTTGGGAGATGACCTTTACTCATTAGTGAAGTTACTACTTGATGACCATGTATAATAGCATGTCACTCTAGATGCTCATCACTTACATGAATGGAAGACAGTTTTTGATGTCAATTCTGGGCAAAGGATAACATTAAACTCAAGCCACGTCCCTTGTCTTCAAAATTTTGATCTTTATGCTTCAAAACAGTCCTCAAAGACATTTCTGCACTTTTTGCAAATTGCTGATACTAATGTCTTTTCTTCGAATTTGCTATAGATTGTTATTGATTTGAAGTTCAGGGACTTAGACCTCCTCTTGATGTGTATGAGGGATTTTTCTCAGATTTTATTTCACCCTTGCTGGATGAATACACCTCGATTTTTAAGCACCAGGTGAAAGTCATTCTTTAGTTTTATGGTTACTGACTTTGGGTGCATATCAGCACCATTTTTTTGTGACTTCTTGAGGTGAGGCTTCTGGATTTTGGGGCTTTGGCAAGTTCATGAAATCTCTATACCCAGAATCAACCAAAATCCTGTATCTCTCCCTTTCCGCAAGTAAAAATAGATGAACACTTAGCCTCAGAAAATTACTAATCTCATGCACCTTCCAACTTGCCACTACCAGTTCGGGTTCAACCGTCCAAATAGGCATAGATAGCATTATAAGCCAAATGAAAGCATGAATAAATAGCATTGATCCATGTTCATTTGAGTGATCAATGAAAATAATGACCCAAGCAAAGGTATCAACAAAATATCAGCAACAGAATTTTTTTTCAGGATTTAGAGGACTATAAGGACTGTGCAGCAGAAACAGGTGCATAAAATGGTCTAGAAGATGTTTCAACAATCCAAAGCCACCCCTCCACACTTATATCTCACTTATCCATGAATAAATGTGAAAATCAGGAATTAAAAACAAATAAGGGGTGAGGTAAGGGTTGAAACTTTACAACCTGATTTTCTTGCTTCAGTTCTGCTTGGATGCTGATATTCTGGTTTCTTGCTCTTTTGCTGCTTGAATCTTCTTGGATCAACTCCATTCAAGTTTAAGAGGATGCTCCAGGGTCTGCTAATCAACATCCTTAAATAGGAGAAATTAAAATCCTAGGATTTAAATACCAGAATTAAAGAGACAGCATGCAAGGGAAAGCAGAATGTAAATGATACTTGCATGGGATGCCTCCCAAGAAGCTCTCAATTTATAGTCTTGAGATGGACTTGTCTTGTGCATTTTTGTGTCCCTATCCAGGCTCTAGAGAGCTCTTAGCTTCCCTGACTTCATCCTGTGGAGGGACAAAAAAATTTCCACCCTTCTAAGGTGGCTTCATCAATTGGGATTCTGCATAAGCAGAATGTCTTTCAGACTGTGAACTGTCTGCTGCAGAATGGCAGATTCCTGGATTAAGGGCTTGCTTTTCCTTGAATGGTTGTTCCCATTCAAGTTGTTTTGAATCAATGAGTGGACTCTGCATATTTTGGAGCTTCTTCCCCATAGATTCAAGGATTTTTGAGCCCATCAGTTTCCCTTCTTCTTCAGAGATGGCATTCTGCCCTTTGCTGATAATTGATGGATTTACCTTTTGCTTTCTGGTCAATTCTTCCCTATGATCATCTTTTAAACTTCCATATCCATCCGTGGAGCTCACATTCTGGCTCTCTCTCTTGTTGATGCAGTCAGACAAGCTGGGATTCTGACAATCTCCAAAGAGTTTTTTAAGAATAGGATACACATCCAACAGCACTTCTCCTTGGTGATCTTTGAGCTTCAGCTCTCCCCTCTCCATGTCTATTACTGCTTTGCTGGTTAGAAGGAAGGACCTACCTAGTACACATGACATCTCTGGATCCTCTTCCATGTCCAGTACCACAAAATCCACCAAGAATTCCAATTTATCAACTTTCACAGTGACATCTTCAATCACTCCTCTTGGCTTCTTAGTGACCTCGTCAATCAGTTGCAGAATTCTATTTGTGGGAATAAGTTCTTTTAATCCTAACTTCTGCACAAGAGAGTAAGGTATTATATTTATGGCTAAGCCTAGATCACACAAAACTTATGAGATCCTATAGCACAAGGGATGGTGACACTCCCTGGATCTTTCAGTTTTGAGGGAGCCTTTTTGTGATTGCCTCTGAACTCTCGACAGTGAGTTGAATTATGGTGACCTCCTCAACTAGTAAGGACTCATGTTTAGCTTGATCTAGCACCACAGGCAGTGGCTGGATTTCTTTTTGATCAGATTCTGCCTCCAGTTTCTCTTCTTGGTTGATAACATGACAAGCATCTGTTGGATTGTTCTCGGTGCAGCTAGGAAGTGCTCCTTTTGGTCTCTCTTGTAAAAATGCTGTAATCTGACCCATAGCACTCTCCATCTTCTTAAATGAAGCTTGTGTATCAGCCTAGAAACTTATCATTTCGGAAGCAATAGAATCACTTTTCTGGTTTGCTGCGGTGAGGGTTGCCATCCAATCTTCCTCTTTCCGTTTTGCTGCATTTGTATGCTGATAATACTGAACCTTAGGGGCTTGCAACAAGTGAGAATTCAGAGCACCTTGAGGGTTTCTCCAACTCAGTCCAGGAACATCAGGTTTCCTTTAATTCTGGTACTGCTGGTTTCCTCCAAAACATTGACAATTCCTTTGACCCCATCTTTGGTTTTGGATGTAGTTCAGCTGCTCAAAATCATTTTGAGTTGTATCTGAGCATTGGCTTGAGTGGTGTCCTCCTCCAAACTTCTCATAGACTGTTTCTTTGATGGCCATGACTGGAGAAGTGTTCTGATTTTTTGCATCTGGCAGCAATTGCTCGAATTTTTCAGACAAGGCATGGATAGCTGCTGCCAGTGTGTGTACTCTGTCAATGCTCCTCACATCTCTTTGGTTCAATCTCTCCAAGGGCCACTTGTAGCAGTTCTGAGCTAGGGCCTCCAATAGAGCATGATCTTCATTGTAGGATTTCTGCATAAAGACACCATTTGCAGCAGAATCGACATCCCTCCGAGTGTGATGATCAAGACCAAAATAAAAGGATTGGATTTGTCTCCAATGTGGGAGTCCATGGTTTGGACAGCTCTTTAGAAGTCCTTTGAAGCATTCCCACACCTCATATATGTTTTCTTGTTGTCTTTGATTGAAAGATTGAATCTAAGTTAAGATTCTAGCAGTTATTGAAGGTGGAAAGAAGTGAGTAAGGAAAGCAGTCCTCAACTTCACCCAACTTGTGATAGAATTTGGTGGCAAGCTTAGCCACTCTATGGCTCTATCCTTCAAAGAGAACGGGAATAATCCAACCTGATGGCCTCTTGGTCAGCTCCATGTATTCTGAGTGTGTCACAAATCTCTAAAAAGGCATCTATGTGAGCACATGGATTGCTAAGTTCAGTTCCTCCAAAAGTGGAATAGACTTACATCAGATGAATTGTTGATGGTTTTAACTCAAAGTTCTGGGCAACAATGGGTGGCCTCCTGATAGTAGGTGCCACAGCAATGGCTTCTGGCATGGCAAATATTTCCAAAGGTAGATCATCCGGATGAGGGACTACTTCGTCCATGACTACAAAATTAGTTTCCTCAGATGCATGACAGGTGCTGCTTGTTGTGGTTGGTTCTGGTTCTAGCACTTCGATGGCTTCCTTTTTCTGAGCTCTTCTGGATGCTCTATGCATTCTCTCCTTCCTTTGCTCAGAAAAATCAACACCGAAGGGTGCAAAGATAATAAACTACAGAAATGCACAAAATCAGTTAGTTACAAAATGAAAATATCAGCAAGTAAGAAAACAAGTCGCTTGATTGCAATCTATGGTTTCTAAAATGCAACTAAAACATGTAAAGGGCTATTGCTCCCCGACAACGGTGCAAAAAACTTGACAGGCGTGCAAAGTGTACATGGTCAAATTATAGTACAAAGTTGGTGATGGGAATGCAAGTGCACGCTATCACAAGTAATACTTTGCTTGGTGAGCAAAGGTCATTCTTCCCAAAGGAGTGAATTGAAGTTCAATACTCAACTACAAAAATGCAGAACATTGGATTGGAAATATATTGATTGGTTTCATTAACTAAATGCTGAAATCAATTTCTAATGATTCAAAACCCAAGATGATGGACTTAGGAGGGCCAAGGATCAAGTTTCAACCACAAATAACTGAATAAGTTGGATCAGAATGAGTAAAATGACTTGGGGCTTCAGATTTCCTCCTGCTATGCATATTAAAATTAATTCAAGATACTGGATTGCAGATTTTCTATTCTAATGCTCCAAAGCTACCTGGTTTAGTCATTAAGAGTCAGTTCTACCTTCTTCCCTTAATGCCTACTCAATATCCCTCATCAGGACAAAATTGGTCAGCTTACTGGCTTCACAGAATCAGTTAAAACAAGTAAGGAGTCAGTGCTACCTTCTTCCCCTTAGAATTCTAATTAATTCAATGAGTGAATGTATCTATGCAATTTTGGTATCAACTCTCGCTTCTCTACCAAATTTGCAAGAATCCTTACACCTCAGGGTTAACTTATATTCTGCACTTGTAGCTCTTCCAGATTTTTCAGCTTCCTTTTTGTTGTTATGTATTCAAAAAGTGATTAATTCTAAAAGCAATATGTACAAGGTATTGACAGATACCTCTTTTGGGTTGGCTCCCAAGTAGCTATGAATTTTAGGTTGACAGATAGACCTTCCTTCATGGCAACTACTTTGAATTCAGTTTCATGACTTCCTTGCAATTCTGCACTGTTGCATCATTTTCAGTGTACGTTTTCAGCCTGTGACCAGTGACTTTGAAGAGCTGTCCGTAGTTAGATTTCAATTTCACAACTCCATAGGGGAACACTTTGGTAATTTTAAAAGGTCCAGACCATTTGCTCTTCAGTTTACCAGGAAAGAACTTGAGTCTTGAATTATAAAGCAACACTTTCTGTCCCTCCTGGAATGATCTGCGAATAATCTGCTTGTCATGCCAGAGTTTAGTCTTTTATTTGTAAATCTTTGCACTCTGATAAGAATCAAGCCTGATTTCATCCAATTCTGCTAGCTGAAGCTTTCTATGCACACCAGCTTCGTGAATGTCTATATTGAGTTGTTTAACTGCCCAGAAAGCCTTATGTTCTAGCTCCACCGGTAGGTGACAAGCTTTTTCATATACCAGACGATAAGGAGAAGTTCCTATGGGAGTTTTGTACGCAATTCTGTATGCCCAAAGAGCATAAGACAGTCTCGAGCTCTAATCTGTCCTTGAAGGATTGACAGTCTTTTCCAAGATGGCTTTGATTTCTCTATTAGAAATTTCTGCTTGGCCATTGGTTTGAGGATGGTATGGCAGTGATGTTTTGTGTCTCACTCCATATTTGGACATCAGATTCTCAAAGAGTTTGTTGCAAAAATGTGAGCCTCCATCACTGATGATGCATCTTAGAGTTCCAAATTTGGCAAAAAGTTTCTTCAGAAACTTTATCACTACTGCTGCATCATTCGAAGGAGTTGCAGTTGCTTCTATCCATTTGCTGACATAATCCACAGCAACTAGAATGTATGCTTGCCCTTGGCTTGGAGGAAAAGGGCCCATAAAGTCTATGCCCCATACATCAAAAACCTCCACCTCCAAAATTCCAACATGAGGCATCTCATTTCTCTTAGATAAATTTCCAGTTCTCTGACATTTATCACAGCTCTGGACAAAATTATATGCATCCTTGAACAATGTGGGCCAAAAAAATCCACTCTGAAGCACCTTAGCAGCAGTCCTTTTCCCACCAAAATGATCTCCACACTCGAATGAATGACAGTGTTGAAGAATGGAGATCATTTCAGATTCTGGAACACATCTTCTAATGACCTGATCTGCACAAAGTCTGAATAAATACGGCTTGTCATAGAAGAACCATTTGATATCTGATAAGAATTTCTTCTTCTCTTGACTAGTGACTTGTGGTAACAAATTACATTCCAAAAAGTTCACATGATCAGCAAACCAAGGTTCTTGAGTGGTGGTCACTGACAGAACATATTCATCAGGAAAATGATCTGATATTTGAGCTGATGTAGAACTGGTTTCTGTGGCTCCTTCCAACCGTGAGAGATGATCAGCTACCACATTGTCCAATCCCTTTTTGTCTCTAATCTCAATATCAAATTCTTGAAGCAGAAGTTCCCATCTGATCAACCTAGGCTTGGCATCTTTCTTGGCCATCAGATATTCGATTGCTGCATGATTTGTATAAACAATGATCTTGCTGCCCAAAATATAGGATCTGAATTTGTTGCAAGAATAAATTACTGCCAGCATCTCCTTCTCTGTAGTTGTATAATTTAATTCAGTACCACTGAGCATCCTACTTGCATAGAAGATGGTGTGAGGCAATTTATTTTTTCTCTGAAGTAGCACAGCTCCAACAGCTGAATCTGATGCATCACACATGACTTCGAAAGGTATATTCCAGTCAGGGGCTGCCATTACAGGAGCACTGATCAGATGCTGTTTTAATGCATCAAATGATTTCAAGCATTCATAACTCATTACAAATTCAGCATCCTTTTCCAAGAGATGGCAGAGAGACCGAGCTATCAAAGAAATTTTTTTTTGATGAATCTCCTATAAAAACCAGCATGACCTAAGAAGCTTCTAACTGCTCTCATTGAAGTTGGAGGGGGTAATCTTTTGATCACTTCAATCTTGGCTTTATCCACCTCCAATCCTTGTTCAGAAACCTTATGTCCAAAAACTATGCCTTCCTTAACCATGAAGTGGCATTTTTCCCAATTTAGAACTAACTGAACTTTTTCACATCTTTCTAACACTTTCTTCTAAGTCTGCAAACATATTTCAAAGCTGTCCCCAAAGACACTAAAATCATCCATAAATACTTCAATGATTTCTTCAATCATATCTGAAAATATGGACATCATGCACCTTTGAAATATTGCAGGAGCATTGCATAACCCGAATGGCATTCTTCTGAAAGCAAAGGTGCCATAGGGGCATGTGAAAGTGGTTTTCTTTTGATCCTCAGGAGCTACCACAATCTGATTATAACCACTGTACCTGTCCAAATAACAGTAGTATGGATAACCTGAGAGTCTGTCTAGCATTTGATCAACAAAAGGCAGTGGATGATGATCCTTTCTTGTGGTCTTGTTGAGTTCTCTATAATCCATGCACACCCTCCATCCAGTGACTGGTCTAGAGGCTATCAGCTCTTCATTTTCATTTCTGGTCGCAATGATTCCACCCTTCTGGGGTACACATTGTACTGGGCTAATCATGAGCTATCTGATATTGGGTAGATAACATCAGCATTTAACCATTCCAGCACCTCTTTTCTCACTACTTCTTTCATTTTGGGATTCAATCTTCTTTGAGTTGCAATGACAGGTTTGCTGTCTTCTTCTAGTAGGATTCTGTGCACACAAATCAATGGAGAAATCCCCTTTATATCAGCCAAAGTCCAGCCTATGACTTTCCTATGAGTTCTCAAAACTGCCATCAAAGATTCCTCTTCATCAGTTGACAGATTCTGGTTTATGATCACTGGCAGTGTTTCTGATTCACCCAAGAAGGCATATTTGATATGCTCAGGCAATGTTTTAAGTTCCAATTCTGGTGCTCGGTCCACTGAGCTATCTGATATTGCTGATATTTCGCTCAAAAATTCTATGCTTTGTTCTGATATTGATTCATTCTCTTCCATCCAAATAGCATACTGAGCAACTTCTGCATTCTGAATTTCTGTGTCTTTTTCAGCTGTAGCGGATCCCTTTCACACTCCAATTAATCTAGGAAATTGGCACTAACTGCATTGATGGCATAACACTGACCAGATTCAGAAAATTCAGGTTCATATGGCATCTTCATAGAAGGATATACACTGAAGCAGATTTTTTCATCTCCAATTCTCAGCTTCAAAATCCCTTCATCAATCAAAGCTCCTCCAGTTCAGAAAAATGGCCTGCCTAATATGATTGGTACTCCCACATCTTCAGCCATGTCCAGTATCACAAAACCCACAGGAAAATAAAACTTATCTACCTTCACAAGCACATCCTCAACCACACCTCTCGGTTTTCTGATGGACTTATCAGCTAGCTGCAAAGTGATACCAGTTGGAACTGGTTCTCCAAATTCGAGCTTTTGTGATACAAAATAAGGCATGAGGCTGATACTGGCACCTAGATCACATAAAGCTCTCTAAAAGAGCTGATCTCTTATAGAACAAGGCACTAAAAAACTTCCTGGATCACCTAACTTTCGAGGAATAAGTGTTTTCTTCGGACTGATAATTGCTGAACATTCAGCAGTAAGAGGGATTGTCCCGTCATCTTCAATTTTTCCTTGTTAGTGAGGATGTCCTTCATAAATGTCGCATAGATAGGCATCTTCTCAAGTGCTTCAGCAAACAGAATATTTATCCTCAACTGCTTAAGGACATTGATGAACTTCCTGAATTGTTGCTCCAACCTGTCCTTTTGAAATCTCTTAGGATACGGCAACCTCTTCATCAACTCCTCTGTAAGCTCAGACTGCTCATACTTGGATTTCTTGGTGGTCTTAGCTGCTGATTTCAGCTCAGGAGTGACACTTCTTTTTCTGGGACATTCTGTTCTGTTTCTGTGCTAATTAACACTGATGGAGGTAACTTAGGCTCGTCCAATTCTCTTTCAGACCTCAGAGTAATCATTTTGCAGCTTTCCCTGGGATTAACTTCAGTGGTACTGGGCAACTTCCCGGGTTGTCTTTCTTGCAATTGAGCAGCAAACTGACTAACAGTGTGCTCCAATCTCTTAATATCAGCTCTAGTTTCAGACATGAGGTTTGCATTCTGTTGTGCTAGCTGTGTCAAAAGGTCATTATTCTTCTCCAGTTTAGCTAAACTTGAATCATGTTTTTGAGCCTTCTCTTGCAGAGAATTCATAAGACCACTTTCAGACTCCTTAGTCCCACTAGAGCTTCCTTGATACTGCACCTTAGGTGCTTGTAAAAGATGTGAATTCAAGGCCCCTTGTGGATTGCTTCATCTAAATCCTGGTGCCTCATGCTTCCTGTATTGCTGATAACGGTTTCTTGATTGCCATCTCTGCTGATGTTGCTGCATAAAGTTTACTTGGTCCATTTCAGTTTGCACAGAATTCTGACAGGTGCGGAAATGATGTCCTCCTTCACAAATTTCACAAGAATTTTGTTGAACCATAAATGCTTGTGGCTGAACCATATTCACTGCAGCCTGTTGCTGATTATTCACACGAGGTAGGAGCTGATCCATCTTAGCTGAGAGATTGAGCAATGCAACAGCCATAGCATCATTCTAATTTCCATTTTGTGTTTGCTGAACTCCTCTTGGTGCAAGTCCCTCCACTGTCCACTTATAATAGTTTTGGGCCAAAGCTTCTGGCAAAGTGTGAGCCTGGTTATAAGAGAGGATCATGAATGTACCATTGGCTGTAGAATCTACATTGTTTCTGGTCTGAGGATCCAATCCGAAGTAAAAAGCTTGAATCTGCCTCCAAGCTTAAGGACCATGATTAGGACAGCTTCTAAGTAATCCTTTATACCTTTCCCAAGCTTTATAAATATTTTCCTGGGTCTTTGTTGAAAGGTTTGGATTTCGTTCATGATTCTGGCTGTCCTAGAGGGAGGAAAAAAATGCATCAGGAAGGCCCTTCTAAATTCTTCCCAAGTTCTGATGGAATCTGAAGTTAAACTGTATAGCCATTCTCTTGCTCTATCTTTTAATGAAAATGGGAATAATCTCAGCCTTATAGCTTCCTGATCAGCTCCTTGAATCTTCAAAGTATCACATATTTCTAGAAACGCTTCCACATGTGTGCAAGGATTTGAGGAATCTGCACCTCCATAAGTTGAATGTGACTGAAGCAGATGGATGGTGCTTGGTTTCAACTCAAAATTGTTGGCTACTATAGGAGGTCTTCTGATTGTAAAAGCGGTCTCAACTGCTTTAGGAACTGCATATGTCTCCATAGGCCTATAATTTTCATGAACTACAACATCCGTCATGTTTTTAGAATTAGATTCAGAATTTTCAGAAGCTGCTGCTGATGAACTGTCTTGAACAGCTTCTATCTGGTTTAGGAGTCTCCTTTCCTGATTATTTTGAGATCTCCTTAATTGCCTTAGTTCCCTGTCCCTTCTCTGATTAGCAGAAATATAATCAGGATCCGGAGGCCTGATCATACACACCTGAGCAAAACAGAACAGAAACTCAATGAGCAAAACAGAAAAGTAAAAATCACAATGACTGATATTTTGAGCAAAGCATGAACTGGTGCTTCACTCTCCGGCAACGGCACCAAAAACTTGATGGGATGAATGTACGTCACATAAATGTGCAAGTGTACACAGTTGTCAAGTAATACCTTACGGGAAGTAAGGGTCATATTCACAGGGAGTAGGTCCTAAACGTGCATCAATCTGCTACTAATCTCAGAGTAACCAAAGATAGGGAGTTTGGAATTACAACTAATAAGTAGAAATAAGTAAAACTACCTAAGAAAGCAAGTAAAGATAACTAGCCAAGCTCAAGCCGATATCGATCACATACTGACTCAAACTAGCTAGATGGACTAGATAAACATAACGATGGAGAAGCAAGCCTAAGCATGAGTATATTGCCTAACTATGTCATCTATGTACGCATCTACGTATACAATAATCAACACTTTGCTGTTTTACAACCAGAGAACCCATGTTTAGCACACAAGGAG
>JAOYMZ010092133.1:0-26406 GCA_025802335.1 Pinguicula primuliflora
CTAACGATGTGCCCAATTCCGTCAACGGACAATCCTAGTGGCATGCATGTATAAAATCATGTCATAGGAACATGTCCCTATATATATTTTATGTGAGTAAAATACAATTTACTGGTTTGGGATTTTAGCCATTTTGGTTTAAAAACTGATAATTTATCCCCATGTAGCTTACGAAAAGAGAAAATTGCCCCGCGTGTAAATTATCAAAAATACTGTTTTACTCCTTAATTAGTTTATTGAATTTTATTCATTTTTTATTATAAAAATACTATTTAAAAATACTAAAAAATGTGTTTTCATAATTTTTTCGTCTTAAAATTTTTTCAATTGTCAAATTATTAAATAATAATTCAAAAAATACAAACTAGGTTTAATTAATTTTTTATTCTTTTATTATTTTTTAAATATATATGAAGAATTGAAAATATACTAAGATTATATATAATATTACTAAAATATAAACAATTATAATATTAATTGGTAAATGCTCACATATAATGGAGCTAATTTGCTCTCTAATCAACGGAAATCATTCGTAATCTACAAAATATGTAAAAAAAAATACAAAATAGGCAATACATAATATAAATATTTTAAAAAATATGTAAAAAATTAAAAAAAAATAAACACAACCCAAACACAATATACTGTATATATACTTTTGCTAAAAATATTTTGAAATACAAAATTTTAAATATTTTATAAACATTTAATTTTTTAATGTTTTTTATATATAGCTAATTTAAAATTTTGTAAAAACGTTACAATAATTAAATTTTAATTTTTTTTTTAAATTTTACGGTTTTATTAATTTTGTAACGGATTTGTTTTCAATTTTTTTATGGAATTTCTATATTTTTATGTTTTTTTATTATTTTTATAGAATTGTAATTATTTTTTCTATTTTTGTATGGATTTTGAAAGTTTTTATTTTATTTTTTTGATTATTTTTTAATATTTTATGTTTTAATTTTAATTTTTTTTTCAATTTTTCAAACTTTATATTTTAGTTGTTTATATTAATTCAAAAAAATAATAAATGATATTTAGGGATAAAATAGTTTATTATTTTTATTAATTAAGGTTATTTTAGTCTTTTCATTGTTAATTTTAATTAAAATAGGCTAAGGGGGCGCGTTGACTTTTTTAAAACCACATGTGAATAAATTGTCAGTTTTTAAACCATAAAGAGGTAAAGTGACTTTACCCAAAACCACAGGGAGATAAATTGCATTTTACTGTATTTTATGTTTTAGAATGTAGACATTTAAATAATTTATGGATATTTCGTGTTAGTTGAGACGGTAAAATATTCATTTAATCACCCTTGTGAATTTTGGATTAAAACCCTAAAGAATGTATCATAATTCAAAAAAGTGAAGATTAACTCGAGCATTAGCTAGAATCAATTGGCTATGGAGTCAGGGATGGTACTTTGGATTTGTTTTGTGTTTCAACAATCCAGATCAATATTCTAAAACGACTCAAATGCAGAGGAAATTCCTGTGGGGAGGAGGGGACAAAACAGGGCATAAGATCACCTAGGGTGGCATGGGACGATATCTGCCAGAGTATGGATGATGGGGGACTGGGAATTATCCATTTGGAAGACTTTAATGAGGCTCTGCTATGTAAATGGGGCTGGCGCCTACTGTAGAATTGCGATCATTCCCTATGGAAAGAACTGCTGGAATCACAGTACGGGGACTTCTATAGAACGGTCTGGTTTGAGAGCACAAATCAAAGATTGGATTCCTACTCAACATGGTGGAGATTAATTGTGAACATAGTCAGGAATGCTGAGTGGTTTTGGAAGAACTGTAAAAGAATAATAGGGGACGGAGCAGATACCTATTTCTGGGAAGATTTGTAGTGTTCAGGCTACAGAATGTGTGATCTATATCCGATGTTATACATCAGAGCAGTAGACAAGTATTCAACAATTGCCCAGAAACAGGAAGGAGGACAATGGCATTGGCAGTGGACTGATACTCTGAGTACGGTAAATGACACACATCTACAGCTAATGGAAGCAGACATTGGGGATATGCAACTAAATTCGGATCAACCAGACAAGTGGAATTGGCTAGCTGACAATTCTAACATCCTCACAGTGAAATCAGCATATCAAGAGAGAAGAATTACCTTGGACAGGCGGTCGATTCACAATGCTCATCTGGCAGTTCTGTGGCAAGCTTACTCTCCCCTAAAAGAGATAACTTTCGTCTGGCACATGATACAGGACCGTATACCAACGAGGGACAATCTGCAAAGCAGAGGGATGAGTGGGATCAATCTCAATTGCAATCTATGTCATATGGTAAATGAATCGACAACTCACCTATTCTTCCTCTGTGTCGAAACTGCAATGATCTGGAACAAGATATATGACTGGATCGGATGCTCATGGATAATTCTTCAATTGGATCCTTGGCAGAACTACGAAGCGCATATGAGTTTGCTATTCTGTAAATCTGACGAAAGAATCTGGATTACCATCTGGAGCACAAGTATCTGGCAATTGTGGGTGGCCAGGAACAAAACAATTTTCGATCAGGAAGAATACGATCTTGGAGATACTGATGATTTGGAAACGTAAGATCATGCCAAGATCTTACTCCTACAATGGACTAAAGCAAGGACTTTACCATCACTTAATGAACTGCTAAGGGCACCTATACCTTATATATAGTTTATGTTCTGTTTTTGAGATAAGTGGTTAAAGTGAAAAAACGGAGGAAGAGTAAGGGGTGCAAAAGCGTGTGGCCTTATCAAAGGCAATTTTGTACATGTAATTTTTTGACAGTGGTTAATAGAAGATCTCTTTTTTACCAAAAAAAAAGCACACCAAACATTTCACCAATTTTCGACCATTGAAATAAAAATATGAGAATTGCTCTGAAATCTTTATGTCGAGATGATTTCAAAACAATTAAAGGATTTTGATCATGGGCGGATTCAGCCCAGTGTCTGGGTTGGGGGCAAGCATCCCCAACCCATAAATAAAAACCCAAAAAGTTAGGCCCATTGAAAAAAAATTAAAGGCCCTGGTTACTGGTTAAGCTCATACAAAAAAAAGCTTTGGGTTACAACTTACAGACTTGCAAGTGATTAGGAATTGAGTAGGCCCGGAATGGTGCAGTCTCCTTCTGCCACCCACGCAACCGCAACCCTTCTTCCAGGTTCTTGCCATGGCAACCGCAACCCTTCGTAATCGTATGTCTTCAATTTGTATTACATCCTGTACTTTTTTGTTGATTGCATTGCTATCGTGTTGTGTTGATTTCATATGGCTTGGCAAGTGATTGTGTTAATTCCTATTGTTGATTTCGTATGGCAAATTGGCAAGTGATTTCGTAATGCGTTCCTCTGGTTGTGTTGATACTGTTTGTTTTCATTCAAGTACCGCTTTAGTTGGCGTATGGCAATTGCAAATGGCAAGTGAATCAAATACTTAGGGGGTGTTTGTAAGTTCTTGTGCTTATGTAAAAATTGCTTTTCAGAAGGTCTTCTCGAAAAAGGAACTTCCATTTAAAAGTTGAAAAGTGTTTGCAAAATATGCTTATCTATAACAGAAGTCAAAAAAGAGTGTTTGCATATTATTAATTTGAAAGTAACTTATGTAACCAAAATTTAAAATTGACCAAAATATCCTTAATTTAGGAATATTAAAATGTTTATAAGGGTAAATATGTCTTAATTTTAAGATTTTAAGTATTTACAAAAATGCTACCGCGAAAAGTACTTCATAAGTAACTTCAGAGATGCTTCTGACTTTTAGACTTTTAGACTTTTAGACTTTTTTTGACTTCTCCATCGCAAAAGCCATAAGTCAAAAGGCAAAAGCAAAAAAACGCAAACACTAAAAACTGAATTTTCTACCGCCAAAAGTCAAAAATTCCTTTTCTATGAAACTTACAAACAGCCAATGAATATAGTAATGTTTGCAAAAGGCTAATAGAGAAAAAGGCCTACATTAGAAAGCAGATTGCCGAAGTATCATTGGCATTGTTGGACCATATTTCATTTGGTGGGAATGGAATGGGGTTCACTTTAAGACTATATCGACCAGCTCCATTAACATCTTTGATCATTACTTTTCACAGACATGGCATTTGAATCCGCGCCACTGGCGGCGCTGGATGGTGTGAGACCAGTCACAGTTCTCTTTGTTTTCTCCATGTCTTTTTTTTGGGAGCAATGCTACTTATACACACTTTATTGACACTATTTATTGACATTGTGATGTGATAAACATCACAACCACATGTTATATTATTTATTTTCTTTTATTTGTGGTGGTGATTGTAGCCACATCATAATGTCAATCAATAATGTCAAAAAAGTGTGTAGAAGTAGCATTTTTCTTTTCTTTTGGTAAGTTTTGTTTCCTCCATGTTAAATAAAGAAAAAGCATTTTCGACATTAATTCTGGACATTTTGTTTCGCATGTTTGGTGGAGATTTCTCAAGTTTTTCTTTAATAAACTTTGAAAAATTTATTGAATATATATGAAGTTACACATAAATGATTTTTTCTAAACGGCACAACATTATGTGTTGAAGAGCTTCAATCTGCTATTACTGAAGAGTAAATCACATAAATTTTGTTGACCGAGAATTTTATGTGTAACTTCATATATATTCAATAAACTTTTCATACAAAATCTACATTGTATACCATTGTATACTACTTGTACTGTATACAATGTAGAGAATGTTTGATTGTATGAATAAGAGATTTTTACGTGGTTCGGAAAATTCCTACTTCATTGGAGGATTTTGATCCTTTTTTTGTGTTTTTCGAGTAGTGACATAGGTTACATATATAAGGGTTGATCCATGATCCTCATAATCTCTCAATCCCTTGATTTTCAGGATTAGCTATATAAGGTAAAGATTTATGATTATCTTTAGCCTTATTTACATTATTTGGCCTAATCTGGTTTAACACTCTCCCTCGAGCTAGGTGGTGGATATCCGACACCTAACTTGAACAAGCATGTATGAAATATACGTCCATTGACAGCATTGGTAAGAATGTCTACCAATTGATCCTCAGAACGCACGAAGGGAAGTGCCACAATCTTGTCATCTAGCTTCTCCTTAATAAAGTGTCGATCAATCTCTACATGTTTCGTCCGATCATGTTGCACTGTGTTGGGAATTTGTCCCATACTGATTGCAACAAGTCAAATTCACTAATTTAAATAAGAATGTGGCGCTACAATCGATCACCTTTGGCTCAAGATTTTAATGAGAGTAACCCACATCCACCTATTTAAGTTGGCCCACACACGTGCACCTGCGCACACAAGGCCCAAGTCCAGAGAGAGGTGGGTCTATTTTGTAACATGGTATCGGAGCAGGCGGTCTGAGGCCCGAGAGTATTTCTGGAAAAGTCTGGAGTGAATTGGCCCAATTTGGGCATTATTTCAGGAGGTCTCAAAGATTGTTTTCGAGGTTCTCGTAAGTGTTTTCGGGAAAATCCCGAGTATTGATCCCATAATGGGAGTTGACCCAATTGGGCATTATCTGTGTCGTTGTTCAAGTCCAACAAGGTTTACCTAGTTGAACTTGAAGGGGAGTGTTGAGAATTTGTCCCATACCGATTGCAACAAGTCAAATTCACTAATATAAATAAGATTGTGGGCTACAATCAATCACCATAAGCTTATGGTTTTAGTGAGGGTTGCCCACCTTCATAATTATATTAGCCCACACACGTGCACCTGCGCACACGAGGCCCGATCCTAGAGAGTGACGAGACTGTTTTCTAACTCACTAGATTCTCGGAGATGTGTATGGCCGCCTTGTTGTCACACATTAACGAGCATGCTTCCATGGGTGGATAACCCAGCTCAGTCAACAACTTAATCAACCACAGTACTTTAGTCACTCCTCTATCAATATCTCTGAATTCGGCTTCAGCACTAGACCTTGCCACTACTTTCTGTTTCTTACTCCTCCAAGTAACGAGGTTACCTACCACAAAGGTAAAGTAACCTGATGTAGACCGTCGATCTACTGGACTTCCAGCCCAGTCAGCATCAGTATACGCTTCAATTCTAAGATGTCCAATTCGCCCGTACAAGACCCCGGTATCAGGGGATACCTTCAAGTAATGCAAGATCTACAAAGCAGCCTCCATATGGTGACTCTGTGGATTATGCATAAACTGGCTCACAACACCAAGTGTGTAGGCAATATTGTCTGGTCGTGTATGTGCCAGATAAATGAGTTTACCAACTAGATGTTGGTATCTTCCTTTATCAGCTAATTCGGCCTCTTCTCTCATCTTCGGGCCATGATTCATCATGGGTGTCTTTGCAGATTTGCACTCAAGTAGACCCGTCTCAGCAAGTAGATCAAGAATATATTTTTTCTGTGAGATATAGATGCCAGATTTCGATCTCATCACTTCAATACCTCGGAAGTATTTCAACATTCCTAGATCCTTCATCTCAAATTCCTGGAATAGATGTTTCCTCAGCTCCCTAATCTCCTCAAAGTCATCTCCAGTAATAACCATGTCATCCACATAAATGATAAGGCATGTGATGCCTTGATCGCGACGCTTTAGAAATAGAGTGTGATTAGAGTTACTCTGGGTGTATCCATATTTCTTCATAACAACAGTAAATCTCCCAAACCATGCTCGAGGGGACTGCTTAAGGCCATATAATGCCTTCTTGAGACGACAAACTTCCCGAGGGCGAAAGTCACTAGAATAACCAGGTGGTCCCTCCATGTATACTTTTTCGTTCAAGTTGCCATGTAAAAAAGCATTTTTCACATCGAACTATTTCAGATGCCCATCCAGATTTGCTGCCATCGAGAACAGAACTCGTAGTGTGTCCAGTCTGGCTACGAGGGGAAAAGGTCTCTGAATAATCAACTCCATAGGTCTGAGTGTATCCCTTGGCAACCAGTCTTGCCTTAGACTGCTCAATAGTGCCATCGGCTTCTCTTTTGATGGTATATACCCATCTACATCCAACAGATTTCTTCCCGGAATGTAGCTCATACTTTTCCCAAGTCTCATTTTTTCGAAGGGAATCCATCTCCATTTTCATAGCTTTCCTCCAATCGGAACTGTCCAGGGCCTCAATCACACTGTGAGGAATATCCTCACTATATACCACAGTGAAAAATGCTCGGGCTGAAACAGACATACTCTCCCTGAAGAGATCAGTAATAGGGTACCTTTGAGTCTTCGTATCATGTTCAGGAGTAAACTTCTTTTTAGCAATGCCCCTATTAACTCGAGCAGGTAAGACATATCGAGGAGTCAATGGGCTCGTGGATCCTGTATCAAGGTCAGTATGCAAAATATTCATAGGAAGTACTAAAAACTCAGGAGATAGTGTACTTACTGGAATTTCTGACGAAGAAGACATGTGAGGTAGCCCTTCAGGTGATGGTGGTACTATGTCATCGTTGCGGACTGGAACAGACAGTCCTTTCAGCTCAGGAGTAGGCTCAGGTGGCTCTTGTGCGTGAGGCACCTGAGGGAGTGAGGACACAAGTGGGGGACTAGGAGACGACGACACGTGAGGCACCATCATGGAAGGTGGCAACAAGCTGGATGATGTAAGGAGACAATCAAGGGGATCACCATCACCTATACTCTCCCCCTGAACCCTTGATTGGATGGAAGTGTAATAGTATTCAGTTTCCAGTGGAGTCATAGTCCATGGTGACATGTAAACGACAGGTAGTTGGATTATAGCATCGATATCCCTTCTGTGATGTCCCATAGCCAACAAATATGCACTTCTCAGCACATGGGTCCAGTTTGGACCGATTCACCTTCGGAATATGTACATAGACCGAGCACCCAAAAACATGGGGAGCTAATGACATGGGTGGGGGCACCTTAGATTGTTCTGATAAAGCCTGAATGGGAGTACGAAAATTCAATACCTGAGTGGGAAGCCGATTGGCTAGATATACTGATGTGGACACGGCTTCGGGCCAAAAGGAGGGCGGGAATCGAGATTCAAGCATGAGAGTCTGTGTAATTTCTAGTAGAAAACGATTTTTCCGTTGTGCTACACCATTCTGTTGAGGAGTATAAGAGCATGAGGTCTAGTACAGCATCCCATTTTGAGAACCAAATACTTCCATTTGCTGATTTAAAAATTCCCTCCCTCCCCCGTTGTCAGACCGAAGCATTTAAATTTTCTTTTCCAACTGGGTATGTATCATACGGTGAAAAAGACAGAATTTTTCAAACACATTAGATTTACTTTTAAGAAAATAAACCCATGTCATGCACGAAAAATCATCAATAAATAGGACAAAGTACTTATAACCCTGCCCGCCAACACATGAAGTTGCGCCCCAGACATCAGAATGTATTAAGGAAAAAATATGTGGAACACGAGTGTTTGAAGAAACATAAGACTGTCTATGACTCTTAGCAAGAGTGAAAGTTTCGCAATGAAAAGGAGTACTAGAAATCTGAGGAAATAACCGACGAAGGTATGCATGGGACGAATGACCAAGTCATCGGTGCCACAATCAACTTTTGGAGTTGATACACCCGTGAGCTAGGAGTATCCTTCCCGTTGAGTCCACTTCGTCGATATAGTACAGACCGCCCCTCTCAGTGCCATGCCCTATTATCTTCCTCGAATGGATATCCTATAAGGCACAGAAAGTAGGATACATCATCACAATGCAATTAAGTTCTCTCGAGATATGGCTGATGGATGATAATTTATATGATAATGAGGGAACATATATGCAGTTTGACAATGTCATTGATGGAGAAATTCTGATAACCCCGGATCCCTTGATGGGAGTAAATTCGTCGTTTACCGTCTGAACCATATTATTCTTAGATTCCTGCATATGAGCAATATCCGACAGATCATATGTAATCGTGTCAATAGCACAACAATCAAAAATCCAAGACTGTTTATTTTATGGCCTATCGGATTTAATTATTGCCCATACTCGGAACTCGACCAAACAGTGACTGACGGGTCCACTATTGAAGCCCGATTCAGAACTGCCAGCCCAAGCCTGCTGTTTTTTCTCATCGGCCCAGACCCAGTTTTTCTCTTATTACTTCTGCAGGTCACGTTCAATTCGCAAAATGGCCCAGTTTCTCCCTTAGTTGGTCAAGTCTCGTCAGGCCCAACACATCCTTGATTAAAGAAACGGACCCTTGAAATATTTGAATGACCGACTGAGTTTTCTATAATCATTCGACTTTTACCTGGGTTTGAGGTTTCCAGGTCATTTGTCATAGTCGCATCACTCGAATGTCCGCCGCTTGACGTAAGATTCACGATGGCGAGGTCGCCGTCCTCCGTGTCTGAGTGACTGCCATTGGCTATGGCTGCACTACTCTCACGACGGACGGGTTTCTGTCCTCTTGGGTGGCTGTGCTTACTGTAACACACTGATTCTGTGTGCCCAAGCTTCTAGCAAAATTCCCATCGAGGTGCCTTGCGAGATGATGAGCCAGCCAAAAATCGGCTCTCTGACCGTCGTGAATCATTCCAGGTTGAATTTTGCTTCTGATTTTGTGGACAATTGTTCCTTACTGCACGTCATGTGCCTATTCCCTGTGATGGATTCAACGCATTGGGGGTCGCCGCAAGGATAATCTGATTGTGGGCAACTTCCTGTCGAATATTGGCATATGCTGCCTCGACTGAGGGGGACAGTATTTATTTTAGAATATCTCGAACAATACTTTTGAACTCTGGGTTCAATCTTGCGAGGAAGGTAAATAGTCGATGTTCATCCTGAATTTTATTGTACTTTTCAATGTTGTTGGCACCTTCTATCGGATTAGGGCGGCGACGGTCAATCTCTAGCCATAGAGATGGGCACTGGCCATAGTATTCTTCAATAGAATTCTTGCCCTTTACCAATCGATCCACATTTGAGATTAGGTCAAACATTTGCAGGCTATCTTCCCGTGCAAAAAAAATTTTCTTGAAGATCTTCCATAATTCGTATGCAGTTGGGAAGCAAGCATATTTATGCACCAATTTCCTGTCCATGGATTGAGTAATCCATCCAAACACTTGTGAGTCTTTTGTTTTCCACTGTGAGTAACCTTCATCGGTCTCAGATGGGGCTTTGGCTTGTCCGGTGATAAATTCAAGTCTTCTCCGGCCACTAATAGCCACCTCCATAAGACGGGACCATAGTACATAATTATGGTCGTCTAATTTGATATCCACGACTGCGTCGTGGTGGTTTGAACTCTCTGACTCCCCGAAGAATGATGAGCCTTCTTGAGTTTGCAACCATTTCCTAAACTGCTCAGCATGAGGTTGGATTCGGCCGGTGTCACGTCTTTTGTCATTGTCACCATGCTGCCTTGATTTTGGGTAGATGAGGACGTAGGTTTCAGATTCGAAAACACTGCTCTGATACCTTCTTCGATTGTATGAACAAGATATTTTTATGTGGTTCGAGAAATCCATACTCCACGGGAGGATTTTGGTCTTTCTTTTTTTGTGTTTTTCTAGTAGTGACATAGGTTACATATATAGGGGTTGATCCATGATCCTCATAATCCCTCAATCCCTTGATTTTCGGGATTAGCTATATAAGGTAAAGATTTATAATTATCTTTAGCCTTATTTATATTATTTGACATAATATTATTTAACAGAGAAAATATTCCCTAAATTCACAAGAACATAATTCCGGATGAACACTTTGTAATAAACGGATGGCTATAATCTACCTAATCAAATTATTGCCATAAATAGGTTCAGGGCCGGCCTTGGGGTCCGGGATGCCCTAGCCGGCCCCCTAGTCGGATGCCCCATTTAAAAAATAATAATAAATAAAATAAAATGCAGAGCAGAAGGGTAGAGGAATTATATTCACACATTGAGTACTCTAATTCCAAAGTAATTATATGTTCATTTAAGGGTTATTGTTTTTGCAGATACCTGGCGTAGTAAATGTGGATTTTGCTGATGTTAAAGCAGTGATGAAGGACTCTGGTACGGCCATGTTAGGAGTTGGTGTCTCCTCTAGCAAGAACTGGGCTGATGAAGCAGCTGAGCAAGCGACCCTTGCTCCACTGATTGGGTCGTCTATTCAGTCGGCTACTGGTGTGGTATACAACATTACTGGAGGGAAAGATATAACACTGCAAGAAGTGAATAGGGTATCCCAGGTATAATCATGCAGTTTTTGTTATATGACATCGGTGCTATCCTCACAATCATCTTTTCAAATGAGCTCCAATAATCGCACATATCTGGCATACTGATCTAGCATCATGATGAAGAATATACATCTTTTGTTCTATTTTTGATCGCCATGGTCTTCCAGGTGGTAACAAGCTTAGCAGACATTCATTAACAACCGAAATACCAAGTTAATATCTGCACTAGTAGCATACAGAAATATGATTGTTTCTCCTAGCCGGATGCCCCTAGCCGGATGCCCCTAGCCGGATGCCCCTAACCGGATGCTCTAACCGGCCGGCTCACTGGGCTTACCCCAGGGCCGACCCTGGCTATCCCCTTGCACTTCTCCCTCTCCCAGTTGGTACAACCTGTGCCGCTAAACACCCTGTGAAAGAGGACAACTTACTGGATTAATTAAGCAAGTTGTCCAAACTTGTTTCTGCAACTATCATACAAATTCATAGATTACAGGTAATGAATACTTTATAGTCAAATTGTTCATTGTAGGAAAAGTTTTTTTTTTGTAGGAAAAGTTCAATAAACAATAAACATATGGAAAACATTAATTTTATGCTTTAATTTGATTAGTTCTAAAAAGTAGCAATAACTACAACCACACTCTTTATTGTTTATCTTTTAATTATTATTTTTATTTATAATTGTTATGGTTAACATATGTTTGTATTTATTAAATATGTCAAATAATGTGGTATATATAACATTGTCCTAAATAGAAAAGTTATGATAGTTAATCTTGTCAATGGATAAATTAGGTAAGGGATGACCGACTATTGATTTTATTAAATTTTTTTACAAATTCTAAAGATACGGTCAAAGGGAGCCAAGCATGGTCCATGGGCCGACAATCCAATATCTAGCTAGACTATAAAAAATGCATTCAAATCAAAACTCAAGAGTTGCTCATTTACCATCGAATTTAGCCAAATTTTATTTATGACTATCTTATAAACTTTATGAGTTTTAGATGAATTCCCAGCTCATTTTTAATGTGAGTTATTCATTTGAAAACTTCATGGCTGAGATTGAACGTGTCATTTAAAATTATTTAAATAACTTATTTAATGTGAACGGTCAAATGAACGAATGAAGGACATCGATCAGAATTGAGCACAACAACGAGCACAGATAACTGAGCTACTTTA
The DNA here is from genome assembly GCA_025802335.1 of Pinguicula primuliflora. Classification (NCBI taxonomy): domain Eukaryota; kingdom Viridiplantae; phylum Streptophyta; class Magnoliopsida; order Lamiales; family Lentibulariaceae; genus Pinguicula; species Pinguicula primuliflora. The sequence continues at coordinate 12,340 of JAOYMZ010092133.1, forward strand.
GAATTCTTTTTTAGCTACTTAGAATTCCTCTACTTATTATTTTATTCTGTGTAGCCGATGGATGTGGAGGTCGGTTTGATGATTCAGTGAGTTATTATCATTTTCAAGGTTCAAAATTTTTGCTACGTGTAGCATCCTGCAACATTACATGTTATTGAATATAATTTTCATAATTTCATAATTTAACAGTTAAAACTGCTTGTTAGAGATTATAATGAATAAGTGGGTAACCTCTTGATGCATCAAATAAAATCACTAAAGGTATATTTTGCGCGAGATGCTTATTATTTTAATTGTGCTTATAAACACATTTTAAAATAAAATGAATTTTTTGCGTGATACAAGTACTTGTGCTTGTTAAGAATAAATAAGTCAATATGTTGAACATAAGGTTAAGATAAGTACAAATCTTACATAAGGTTAAGAATGAGCAAATTCATATTTCAAGACTTCTGTACATTACACCACACCTTCTTGCAAACGGTGGAAAATTCTTGGAATGATCCTACACCTGACATGAACAGTTTGCAACGGTTAGCCTTCAAGTTGAAGAGATTAAGAGACAAGTTGAGAATCTGGAACAAGGATACATATGGAAACATTTTCCAAAACATCAAAGACAGTGAGGACAATATAACAGCTCTGGAGATACAATTTGACACTTCAGGGTCCCCAACCGACAGAACAAAGCTCCAACAAGCTAAAGCCCTCTATAAGCAACACCTGCTAGCTGAAGACATGTTCTGGAGACAGAAATCTCGGATCAAATGCCTCCAAGCAGGAGACCGCAATACAGAATTCTTTCACAAAAGTCTGAAACTATTGAGACCAAGGACTTCCATCTCCAAATTATAGGATACAGCTGGGAACTGGATAACAAACCCTGAGGAGGTTAAAAATCTGTTACTGGACCACTAAAAATACAGCTGACAGAAAACACAAGCCTAGATGACTCTTGGGTTAGTGACATCCCAAGACTGATGACTGATGCTCTGAATGCGTCTCTGTGTGTCTGGCCGGCTGAGGAGGAGATCAAAGATGCAGTTTTTGACTTAAGTAAAGATAGCTCCCACAGTATGGATGGTTTCACAGGCTCCTTCTTCTGTACATGCTGGGAGATAATAAAAAAAGATGTAGTGGAAGGAATCCTAGCATTCTTTGCTGGCAACGAACTAAATGGGTATTACACCAGCACGCTACTGCAATTAATTCCAAAAAACTCCCCACCAGTTCGTAGCTTGGACTTTTGCCCTATAAGTCTATGCAATTTCATAGGGAAGATTATCTCAAAACTGCTAGCCACCAGACTTAGCAAGATTCTTCCACATATTATCTCCCCCTACCAAAGTGGCTTCGTTCCTCGGAGGAACATATCAGATAACATCCTGCTCGCTCAGGAGATGCTTCATTATCTAAAGAAACCTATCAGAGGCCATAATGTCGCATTGAAACTCGACATGGCGAAAGCTTTTGACAGAGTCTCCTGGTTATATCTTATAAAGGTTCTCAGGGCTTTTGGCTTTGTTGAGACATTTATTGATAGAATCGGGCGAATTATATCCGGTTGTCATTTCTCTTTGCTATTGGAAGGTACTTATCATGGATATTTCAAAGCTTCCATAGGCCTATAGCAGGGAGATCCCCTCTCTCCTCTCTTATTCATAATTGGGGCATAGGTTCTTAGTAGAGGACTTCAAAAACTGATGAATAGATGCACCTCCTTTGCTTACAATGTTCCAGTTGGCTGCCCAATCATTTCACACTTGGTATACGCAGATGACATATTAATATTTTGCAGAGGATCAAAGGTTGCTCTAGATGCAGTGATTCGGGTCATTAAAAAATATGAAAGCATCTCTGGTCAGTCAGTTAATATCTCGAAGAGCAGCTTCATCATCTCTCCTAAAGTCTCCATCTCCAGGATTAATCTAATAAAACAATGGACTAGTTTCAGCCACAGCTCCCTTCCAACCTCGTACTTAGGTGCACCTCTATACTAAGGAAGGAAGTCCCCTGCTCTTTTTAGCAGTTTGCTCTCGAAATTACAAACAAGGCTTAACGACTGGGCAGCTGCATCCTTGTCAAGTGGAGGAAGATTGACTTTAATAAAGCATGTTCTTTCCAGTCTGCCTACATATCTCCTCATGGTTTTGCAACCCCCAGTTGGAATTCTAAAACGCATTGAAAGACTGATGTCCAACTTCTTCTGGGGATGGTCTGATAGGAAAAAAAAGACACACTGGCGATCCTTGGCCAACATCTGCTCTCCTCAATCTGAAGGAGGTCTGGGAGTTCGAAAACTGCAAGAGATCTCTCTTGCCTTCAGTATGAAGCTCTGGTGGCAATTTAGACTAGGCAATAGCTTGTGGTCCTCTTTCATGCTTCAGAAATATTGCTCAATTCATGATCACAACGGTCCCATTAATGACTTCAGATTCTCACTACTGGAAGAGGATTCTTTCAGTTCGGCATTTCATGCTCCAAAACACACTCTAGTTCTTGGGAAAAGGTAAATGCAACTTTGTACATGATAACTGCCATAATTTTCCCTTGTTTCAGAAATCCTTACATCCACATCTGGATCATATGTCTGTGTCGGACTTCTGGATGAATGGCTGCTGGAATACCCCCATGTTATTCAGTCACATTCCATCGCAGATTGCTCAAAAAATCCAGTGCATTCCTATATCGGTAGCAGGAGAAGATCAAATGGTTTGGATGCCAAACTCTATGGGAATCTTCACTACCAAATCAGCCTGGCTCTCCATCCGCCAACAACCCAATGCTCTCTTAAATTTTAAATGGATCTGGTGCCAGCATATACCTCCGAAGATCGGCATATTTATGTAGAAGGTGCTACATCACATTGTCCATATGGACAAAAATATTCAGACAAAAGGAATTCATCTGGCCACTAGATGCCAGTGCTGTCAATCCCCTGGAGCAATAGAATCTACTGACCATCTACTATCAACAAGAGAATTGGCCACACAAGTCTGGGAATACTTTGACAATGCTATGTCCCTTACCCATGCATCTCCCAGCCTGGCACACCGTCTAGAAGCCTGGTTATCCATCATCGGGGGAAAAACCTTTATTTTTATCCGGCAAGCCATACCTCTCATCATATGTTGGGAGATCTGGAGACACAGATGCAGCATTCGGTTTGGGGACTCACCTTTGCAACCAGGAACTGTGATCCACTCCACACTGCGCCTGCTGCCTGATCTACTACGAGCATGAAACTTCTTCATGCCTTCAAAAGTGCAGGAACAGCAGGCTCTACATTTCCTAAATATTTCTCTACAAGCAGCTCCAACTCCTGTCTATTATGTATTTTCCTGGCAACCTTCGATGGATCCTCTCATCAAGCTTAATGTGGATGGAAGTGTGTCTGCGGAAACGGCAGGAATCGGAGGTGTCTTCAGGAACAGTCAAGGCTAATGCAGTTACTCTTTTACTCCAAGATCAGCAACACCACACCAGTTGAAGCTGAAGCCATCGCCCTTCTCCAAGGGCTTGAAATAGCTCTACACTGAAATTACCTTTACATAGAAATCAATACTGACTCAACACTCTTAGCCAACGGTATTTTGCAGGTTTCTACAGCCCCCTGGAGAGAGCGCCAAACAATCTACAAAATCCTCCAGCCACAAGCAAGATTTCAACTTTGCAACATACAACATTGCTACAGAGAGGTTAATCAAGTAGCTGATGTCTTAGCAAAAGCAGGAGGTCAACTACAGCACAGCAACATAGTGATCTCAGACCAGCCTATAACCGAAGTCATCCCTCTCCTTCAGCAGGATGCTTCATTCCAAACTTTAAAGCGACCAAGGAGACATGTCATCTAGATCCTTTGTTCAAGTTTTATTAACTAGAGTTGTAAAAGGTGGTATAAGGCGCCATACTCTTTCCTCCCTTGGAATTTTCCCTGCTAGGGGTTTGCCGAAGGGAGGTTTTAAGGAGGTGGGCATATACCACCCAAAATCTTTTCGATGGAAGGGTCGGGTGGACCATGTAGGTGCTCAGCACCAGCTCCTCATTTGTCAATAAAAGCTTAAATTTGACAAAAAAAGTACAAATCTTACCTTATTAGATGAGATCCGGAAAATAAGGGATTGTGGGATTGAAGGGATCGTGTGATCAACCTTAATCCTCCCTATATATGTACCATGATGAAAATGAACGAGAAAAAGTGAAAGAAAAGGACCCAAAATCCTTCCGTGGAGTAGAGAATTCTCAAACCACGTAAAACTGCTTGTCTTCTACAATTCATTCATACAAACATACAATCATATATGGTATCGGAGCAGGTTTGAATCAGGCTTGTCATCTACCTTGCAGACTCCTTTTTCTGCTCGTAAATCATGTTTGGAGAGGAGAAGAGTATCACCATCCCTCAAGCAGAGATTGACAGTTTTCTATCTCGACAGTTTGTGCAGTATAAGCAAACACAGAACCTACAATCATCTCAGACGGATGCCAATAATCCGAGAAGGAAGATGAGACCCATGTCATCATCGACGTCAAGCTTGATGGCAACAACTACATTTTGTGGGTCTTAATGATGGAATTGGCCATCATTGGGAAGGGTCGCTTGGAGTATATCTCCGGCGATGCCAAAGAACCAGGAAAGGATGACCCTCAGTGGAAAGTATGGAGACAAAGGGACGTGCAAGTGTTCACGTGGATTACCAGAACAATCGAGCGACGACTTGTAAATCAGTTCATATATTATCCTAATCCGTATGAACTTTGGAAAATTTTGGCCAGAACATTCAACGCTGGAGGTGAAGATTTGCTCCAAATCTTTGATTTGGAGAGCAGAGCAGACAGAATCGTGCAAGGGACTCTTCAATTAGAAGAATATTCCTTACGGTGCAACTCACTATGGCTAGAAATAGATCGGCGGCGACTGAATCTAATGAAGTGTGTTGAATATATCAATGAACACAACAGAATTCAATCTGAGAAACCGTCTATTCAAATTTCTTGCAAGATTGAATACTGAGTATGAATCAATCAACAGAGATGTGCTAAAGGAGTCGCCTCTTCCCTTAGTTGATGTCACGTACGCGACGGTCCGATGGGAAGCTGCACGATGTCAGATTTGGAAATCCTCCAATACGGCCTCCGGTGATTCGAACGTTGTATCATTGGGAGAAATCGGTATGGGACTCGCGGTGTATGGCCCAGGAACAGATAACCTCCGTGACCTAAAATCAACCGATGGCGTATCTATTCCAATTGTGACGCACTCGGCCAAGAATCAGTCAGAATCAATCGGTCACCCCGTCAATTCATCATACTGATGCCCATTTTTTACCACTGCCAGATTTATGGACACTGGAAGAATTTTCTCTACAAGCTGAATCGGCAATAGGGCTCAAATTGAAGTGATAGGAGGGGCGAACGAATTTGATTCGGTCGGCGGGGCGGTCGGGAAGCAATCTTGGATGGCGGCCACCACCCACCTGAGGCCGATTGTCCAGAAGAAGCAACAACGGCGAACCTCAGTCAAGGACGAGGTCGCGAAGGAGAAAGGATCCGAATAGAGCAGGTTGAGTCATGGATCCATGAGGCCGAACCGGTAACCCGCGAGATAGGTATTAATATATGAACAAGGGCATCAAAATTACGAAAACACCAGTCTTTTATTAATGCTATATATTTTCATGAGGGTTGTTTTGGTAAAAGTGACGATGGACAGGTTTTTGGGCCGTATTTCCGTATGGAAATTAGGCCAAAGAGGGTTACACAGTTTAATATTTGCTCTACAACGAACAATGGGCCGGAAAAAATAAGAAAGTGGCCTGTGTGAATATTCTCGAGAAATCTGCCCCTCAGAAAAAATCCGAATGGATTTTTGACAGCGGGGCTACTGATACTATTACATATGATCTCTCTGACATTATTGAAGTGCAGAAAACTCACAAGAAGGTCGTTCAAACAGCAAGTGGGTAGTTTGCCCAGTGAAAAGCGCAGGAGTTATTGAGATCTCCCCATCCATGAGATTATCAAAATGTTTATATGTGCCATTTTTATCATATAAATTGTTGTCTATAAGTCATCTCTCAAGAGAGTTGAACTGCGGTGTACTAATATACCCGACTTTCTGTCTTCTGCAAGATATATGCTCGAAGAAGATCATTGGACGTGGTACTGAACACGACGGCTTGTACTATGTCGATGAAGTCGCTTCAGAGGGATGGACACTCCTAACTCATGAGGCACCCGACACACAAAGTTGGTTGTGGCATCGTCGATTAGGACACCCCTCTCACTATTATCTATGTTGATTATTTCCTAAGTTTTCTCGTATTCCTTTTCAGTGTGAGGCTTGCGTATTGGCTAAGAGTCATAGACAGCCTGTCTTGTCGAAACATTCTCGTATTCAAAAGATGTTTTCCTTAATTCACTCTGATGTTTGGAGACCAGCCCCGGTGATTGGCGGACAAGGGGTTCGTTATTTCCTACTATTTATTGATGACTGCACTCGTGTGACTTGGGTATACTTTCTGAAAAATAAATCTGAAGTCTTTGAAAAATTTACCCATTTTTATCGCATGGTTTCAACTCAATTTCAAACCAAAATTCAAACTATTTGTTCAGATAATGAGGGTTAGTTTGTAAACCATCAAATGACCGCTTTTTTTTATCTAAAAATGGGTTAGTACATCAGACTTTGTGTGCATATTCTCCACAACAAAATAGGGTAGTTGAACGGAAAAACCGTTTTCTTCTTGAAATGACTAGGGCCCTAATGATAGAATCTCTTGTCCCGTCCAGTTTTTGGCATGAGGCCGTAGCTACATCAATTTTTTTGTCTAACCATCTACCCACATAGATTTTGAAGTTTCGAACTCCTATTAATGTCTTATCTGAGTTTGCACAGGTTCCCCCATCTATATCTTTAAAACCCCGTGTGTTTGGCTGCTCTGCTTACGTGCATATTCCCAAGGTCCACCGCTCTAAGTTCGACGTCTGTGCTGAGAATTGTGTATTTGTGGGGTAGAGGAGTACCCAAAAGAGTTATTGATGTTATAATCCTAAGACTCGTTGGATGCATATTATTGTAGATTGTAACTTTGTCGAGACAGACTATTACTATCATCCGTCTCCCCAATCACTGGGTCAGAGGGAGACCACGGCAGGCGACTCACTTGACTGGCTAGACTCTTTACCCAGACGATAGCCGACTCTTGCACCTCACGCGCCTAGCCCAGATCTACATACAACTCTGATGCCAAGGGCGTCTCATGTGCCTCACGCATCAGCCTCATCCACTCATGTGCCTCACGCACCAGCCCCTTCTCATGAGGAAGGTAGACCACCTTCACTGGAGCACGACGTTGACATAGAACAGCTGCCTCGGGATGAGCCACCTCAGTTGTCTTCTTCTACAAATATCCAGGTATCCCCTATACATACTGAACTTCCGCATTCTATGAATTTTGTGACTGACCATGATATAGGACACGGGCCTAGTATACCCAAGTATGCCCTACCTCACCGGGCTACTCGGGGGGATAAAACCAAAGTAGTTCACACCTGATCGCGACTCTAGAACCCAGAGGTACCCTATTGCTGACCTGGTCAGGGAGAGTCTTTCTGAGTCTGCACGGGCGTTCTCTACAGTGATGTATACTGATGATGTGCTGCGGAGTGAAATTGAAGCTATGAGTAGACCAGAGTGGAGGCAGGCGATGGAAGATAAGATGGACGCATTGAAAAAGAATGAAATGTGGGAACAATATCAATTACCGGTTGGGAAGAGACCTATTGGATGCATATGGGTTTTTACGGTAAAAAGAAAGGCTAATGGATCTATTGAGAGGTACAAGGCACGACTTGTGGCGAAAGGGTACACTCAGAATTATGGAATCGACTATATAGACACGTTTTTGCCTGTACCAAAATTGGATACTATTCGGATATTGTTCTCTATTGCAGCCAATCTTGATTGGCCCTTACACCAGTTTGATGTCAAGAATGCGTTCTTGCATGGAGATCTATAGGAAGAAGTGTATACGGAAGGACCCCCGGGTTTCTCAGGAAGTTTTCGCATGAATGAAGTATGCAGGTTGAAGAAATCTCTTTATGGTCTGAATCAGTCACCTCGGGTATGGTTTGGACGCTTCACTGTGGCTATGACGAAGTATGGATATAGTCAAAGCAATTTTGACCACACATACTTCTTGAAGCATCACGATAGAGGCATTACATGTCTGATTATATACATGGATGACATGGTTATCACCAGAGATGACAAGGACGAAATTGAGACCTTGAGGGAGAATCTATTCAGGGAGTTTAAAATGAAGGACCTAGGCAGGTTGAAATATTTTCTGAGAATTGAGGTATCGAGATCACAACATGGCATTTACATCTCACAGAGGAAGTACATCCTAGATCTACTCGCCGAGATAGGACTAGTGGACAGTAGGCCAATGGATACCCCCATTATGTTGAACCATGGTCTAAGAATCACAGAAGGCGCAAAGATAGCAGACCGAGTGCAATATCAGCATCTTGTAGGCAAGTTGATTTACTTGTCACATACTCATCCGGACATAACATATGCATAATCCCCAGAAACATCACATGGATGCAACACTGAGGATATTGAGGTATCTTAAAGGATCTCCTGACACGGGATTCTGTATCGAAGAAATGGTCATTTAAGGATAGAGGCTTATACTGATGCTGACTGGACACGTAACCCAGTGGACCGTCGCTCGACATCCGAATACTTTACGATGGTTGGTGGCAACCTTGTTACCTGGAGAAGCAACAAGCAGAAAGTGGTAGTATTATCGAGTGCAGAAGTTGAGTTTTGAGGAGTAGCCCGTGGCTTGGCAGAAATCTTGTGGATAAGGAAACTGATGACAGAATTAGGGTTCGCACCATCCCAGGTGAGCCCACTAAGATGTTACAATCGAGCTGCCATCCAGATTGCACAAAATCCCGTGCAACATGATAGGACAAAGCATGTGGAAGTGGACCGTCACTTCATCAAAGAAAAGCTGGAGAAGGACATCATTACTCTCCCATTTGTACGATCTGAGGATCAGTTGGCGGATATTCTAACTAAGGCAGTGAGTGAGTGGATATTCAGCAGTGTATTGGGAAAGCTAGGTGTTGGATACCCCACACCTAGCTTGAGGGAGAGTGTTAAGGATAAATAAGTCAATATGTTGTAAATAAGGTTAAGATAAGTACAAATCTTACCTTATTAGATGAGATTCAGAAAATCAGGGATTGTGGGATTGAGGGGATCAGAAAATAAACATGACATTTTTGTAATAATATTCAAATATAAATATTTTCTATAACCAAATTAACCTTAACTAATATATTTTAATTAAATAGATTAAGGTTATTTTAGTAATCTAATATTAAATTTGTTATATATCATTAAAATAATATTTTAAATGATTATTTTTAAGCTCTTGCGCAAAACACCACAGGTTCTAAAAATTGGAAGTAGAAGTATTAGAACAAGTGGTTTCTAAACCCTAAACCTTAATTTCTATAATTCATATGTGTTGTCCAAAAATATTGGGGGTATATATCCCACTTTAGCTAGTGTCTATCTTAAATTTTTTTATCAATCTATTTTTTTTCCAGGGTAAATAGATTTGACTATTCTACTCACTCCAGCTATTTTACTATTATGTTCGGTAATGAGTTGACCTATTTAAAAAACAAAAGGAGAGGTATTATGGAGAGTTTTTCAAGGATAAATGAGGAAATTTTATTTATGACTGTAATATGTACAAATTTACAACAACACAAGATTTTAATTAGGCTATATACAATTCATGGCTTCTCTAGTCCATTCACCAAGCCTAATGTGGTGGGCCAACTTGAAAGATGCTCTTAAGATTAGCCACGAGTTCAATTGCACTTGATGTATGATAGTGCCTTCTTCAGGATTCTCTTGCCGGAATAGAGCAGCGTTGCGTGATTTCCAAATTTCCCAGACATTAATTGCCAGAGAAGGGGCCATAGTTGTCTAACACCAGCTGGAAACTCTAAATTTCTATGCAAGTGTATCAGTTTTTCGTAATTCAATGGCAATTGGAGTTGTATGTTCAACCATTCAAATCCGAGCTTCCAAATTTTCCTAGCAACATCACAGTGTAGAAATAGGTGGGACACGTTCCATGCTTCGTCACGCATAATGGGCAGTGTATATTAGCACTATTAATACCCCACCGAGCCAGATTGTCAGTCGTAGGGATACGATTGTGTAGCATCTTCCAAGTAAATCCAACAATTTTCATAGGTAAACTTTTCTGCCATGCTTTAGGTGCTGGCTTGTTGCTGTCCATTCCGTCCCATTCTTCTTTCATTATTTGTTGATATATTTCATCGGTTGGGCATTTGAGGGCATTGTTCAGTTTCCATTCACAGGAGTCAGCAATCTGGAGAGGTGGAGGAGCGTAGTTTGAGTAGCAGACTATTGAATTCGAGAAGGAGCGTAGATGGAGGAGCCGACTATTGAATTCCAGAAGATCCTCTTGTGTACATTCATGATTCCATAATCAATCCCAATTCCAGGTATTTTCCAACCTGCCTTTCTCAATTATCAATGCATTTTTATCTCTCACATTCAAGTATAGGTTGGGGTATAGTTTTGCTGAAGCAGTGTCTCCTAGCCAGCTATCTAGCCAATACCTCGTCAATGTACTATTACCCACATTATGTTTTATGTTATCCTGGAATCGATTTGTCTTGAGTACGTGCTTGTTTAAATCTTTCCACCAGATTGACACAGTTGAGCTCTCACTTCTGCCAGAAATAATGAGATTTTCCTATAGGCTGACTTCAGGACCTGTATCCATAAGCTTGTGGTTTCGGTGAGTAATCTGAAACCCCACTTACCGAGGAGAGGTAGGTTAAACTGCTTGAGAGATTTCACACTTAGGCCTCCTTTATTCTTTGGTTGGCAAATTGTTGCCCATTTTATCCACTTGATTTTCCTGTGTCGTGCAGTAGCTTCCCCCCCACAGGAATTTACTGCTTGTCATCTGTTTGAGAACTCCTACAGGGGCCTTATAGATTGATAGGTAGTGAAGAGGGGTTGAAGTAAGCATAGATTTTATCAACGTTATTCTTCCACCGAAAGATATGTACTTCTTCTCCCAACCTGTCAACCTATTCTTCAGTGAGTCTATAGCTGTCTTCCAAGTTCATTCCAACCTAGGATCGGCCCCCACTTTAACTCCAAGATAGATAAAAGGAATGTTATCAGCTTTGCACGCCAGCATTCATAGTTGATTTGCCTGCACAGCTTCATTAACATTAATAGAAAATAGTATGCTCTTCTTTAAATTAACTTTGAAACCCAAAACCAGCTCAAAGGTTCTCAGAATCCGTTTAATTGTCACTCTATCCTCCACTGTTCCATCCCCAAATAGCATTGTATCATCTGCAAACTGTTGGTGGGAAATTTGAACATTTTCCTCACCAATTCTATAGCCACTCAAGCTTCTATCCTCTCTTGCTTTTAATATTAGTAAGTGCAGTCGCTCAGCTGCAATAGCAAAGAGTAATGGGGATAGAGAATCTCCTTGATGGAGTCAGCTACCCATTTTGAATTCACCACAAGAGCTACCATTTACCAATATGTACGCAGATTCAATACATCCTTTCATCCACTGCAGCCATTTGACACTAAAGCCCGTCAAAGACATAAGATCCCACAAATATCTCCAATTTACGCTATCAATGGCCTTTTGAAAGTCAACCTTAAAAATAGAGCACTGCTTTTTCTTAGTTTTAGCATCATGTATCTCCTCATTTGTCAATACAATGCTGTCTAGGATAGATCTTTACGAAATGAAGCCAATTTGTGTCGGGGCAATAAGACATGGCAGTAGTCTGGTCAGTCTTGATGAAAGTACTTTAGAGAGGATCTTGTAAATTGATCCCACCATAGAGATAGGCCTAAAATCAGATATGTTTTCAGGAGATGAACACTTAGGGGCCAAATTTACCATAGTAGAATTAAGACCTTTCACAATTTTTCCTTCCCTCCAAAACTCCTCAAAGAAGTCTAAAATGTCTCCCTTGAACAGCTACCAGAAATGTTTGAAAAACTTAAAATTAAATTCGTCCAGGCCCGAACTTTTTCCACTTCCACATTTCATCAAAGCATTGTAAATTTCTTCTTCAGTAAACTTGGCAGTCAACTTGAAATTATCCTCAGCAGAAACTGAGTTGTAACCCTCCCACTCTACCGTAGGTATAGGTTGAGGTTCCTCTTGATAGTGTCTTTTGAAGTTCTCGTGTAGGAACTGTTTCACAGCTGTGACATCTTAAATCCATGCACCATTAATCATCACGCCCTTAATAGTGTTTCTACACCGATTATTCTTCACACACGCATGGAAATATTTTGTATTTCCATCCCCTTCCTTAAGCCATTTAGTTCTAGATTTTTGGAACATCAAACTGTCAAGCATTTTGTTGATACGCTTAACTTCAGCTTCAGTTTCCTTTCTTTGATCTCATACTCAGTTAAAGCATGATCATCCATTTTTTGTATAGTTCATTCACAATGTTCTGCAACTCCATACTTTTCTCAATTATATCTCCAAACACTTCCCAGCTCCAAGTCTTCAGCTTCTCTCAGAGTTGTGGGATTCTTTTCATTAGTACAAAGCCTTTTGTTCCTCCTTTGGCCATTTCCATCCAAGCGTGTCTCACAAAATTGTCAAATTCTTTATGCTGGAACCAAGCATCCAGAACAAAGGGTTTTGGGCCCCAGTTCACCATGTCATTAACCAACACTTAAGGGTAGTGATCCGAAGATTTTCGATCAATAGCACTTTTTGTCACATTCGGCCATAGGGACAACCACTTATTAGAGATTAATACTCTATCAATACGGCTAGAACATAGACCACCCGGATGATAGTAAGTGAGTTTTCTTAGCTGAAGGGGTAAGTCAACAAAACCAGTTTCATCAATAAATGCATTAAAGTCTGAGATTTTAGTGGCAAGGGGATTAGAATAACCTCTGTTTTCATCTGTGCTCCTTATGGCATTAAAGTCCATAGCTAGGTACCAAACAGTTTATGAATAAAGATTTATCCTCAATAAAATATCCTGCCATAGCCCTCTTTTTCCTGCAATTAAACATGGTGAGTATACACTTAAAATTTTCACCTCTACAGGACCCTGACACTCTCCAGATATCTCAATTATGTTGCGAGTTCTCCAGCATCCTGTTATCTTGAAATAGTCGGATCGCCATGTACATAGTAGGCCACCAAAAGACAAACTGCAGGTTGGAATTCGTATTCAAAGTTGGAATGTTTCCATATCTTTTCACATTGTCTTCTCTCAATGATAGTTTACTTTGTCTCTTGCATGCATATGAAATTAATGTCAAATTGATTCATGGCTTCCGCCAGTTATTTTTTCTTATGGGGAGCTCCCAACCCTCTGATATTCTGACTCATCATCCGCATTAAGACAAGAATGTACACCAAGTAATGATTATTGGAATGTTGTCCCATACCGATTGCATAAAGGATTATCAACCAACTTAAATAGGAATGTGGTGCTACAATCAATCACCTTGGGCTCAATGTTTTATTGAGAGTAACCCACATCCACCTATTTAAGTTTTCCCACACATGCACACCTGCGCATGTGAGGCCCGAGCCAGGATTGAGGCTGGGCCAGTTTTCTAACATGGTATCTGAGCGGGCGGTCTGAGACCCAAGTTTATTTTCGGAAGGGAGTATGGAGTGTTGTACCCATGGGTGGGGGGTCCACGGGGGTGTTTGGCCCATTGAGTCTCGAGTTTGTTTCTGGATGGAAGTCCGAAGTATTGCACCCATGGGTGGGGGGGAGCCCATGGATGTGTTTGGCCTAATGTAGCCATTGTTGTTATCCAAGCCCAACACGGTTTACCTAATTAGACTTGAGTGAGAGTATTGGAATGTTGTCCCATACCGATTGCATAAAGAATTATCAACCAACTTAAATAGGAATGTGGTGCTACAATCAATCACCTTGGGCTCAAGATTTTAATGAGAGTAGCCC
>JAOYMZ010092134.1:0-10722 GCA_025802335.1 Pinguicula primuliflora
CATCCTTTTATAGGGGAGAAAACGCGTGGAAATAGTAGTGTGAACTACTGTTTATATTCACGCGTGCACGTTTTTTTTCCTTCAGCACATTTATTGTGCCTTATTGGAAAAGTCTCTGCCGACACCTACTTCGCAGCGTGAGTTGAAATTTGATTTAATGTTGACTTCTGTTTTATTTTCATTAGCGGCGTTGCTCAATTTTCTGTTCGGAACTGAGTGGATCTTCTTTTTCAGCAAGGGGAGATGGGCAAGCTCTGAAAAAATGGCGGAATAGGCCTGGGACAGCGGCATTGCGTGAGATTCAGAGATATCAAAAGTCAGTGGAACTTCTGATCCCTTTTGCACCATTCATTAGAACTATAAATTCTCATATTAGTGCATAGACTTTCATTATGTTTCGCTTGCGAATTAGCGGCATGTAGTAGCTAGTGGTCTAGATTCAAGTTTAGGGTCCAAGTGACTACTCTTGTAGTGACCTTTACTGGTATAGTGTTGGCATTGATAGTTAAGTCACTTGTCGCTATTAGACATGGTTGGAAAGATTGACGATTTAAATATCTGATCTTGTGACGGAATTCAAAAGTTTTCTTTGTCATCGTATGACAATTGGTGCCTCTACGTGTTCTGCTGCCTGATATAAATATTGAAGAACATTCCTCATACCTTAGATAAACTAGTAGTTTGTAATTTGTATATCAGTAGGTTCTGCATTGATAAAATGAACCAGTCTGCCTAAATCTAAACATATATTTATGTCTTTTGGAAGATTTTTGTTTTGCTTGTTCTTGTGGACATCAGGGTTATTAAGAGGTGCAGGAAGATTGTTCGTGACATGGTGACAATCTTATACATGCAATGATTTAATCAAAGAGTTTAGAGCCTCTCTATTTGTAATGCAGGAAGAGTTTCTTTGAGTTTTAATTACCTCAAAATCGGCTCTTTGCTGCTCTGGCAGTATCCTAATGCAACTATGTAAGTCTTCACTTATCAATCCAAAGAATGTCTGAACATGCTAAGATAAAACATATCCATGTGAAGGCTTTAGAAGATTCTATTGCAATAGCTTATCAGGGTCAAGTCCTGGAACTACCTGTTGTAACATTGGCATTGTAGACTATTCTGACACCCTTGAAACCATGGATTTCTCTGGTTTTGTTATCCACTATTCTTAGTCATTTAAGAAGTATTTGAAGTCCATGCCATACTATTAACTTCAATTTTAAGAAATTTTCCCTGCTTAACACTACGGCCTGACTTTCTCTTCCAGTCTGCTGAGGATTACATAGTTCACTTGTTCGAAGAGGCAATGCTATGTTCCGTTCATGCAAAGCATGTGACTCTGAGTAAGCTATCCTCCATGGATCTCTTCCAGCTTTGTGTTTAGATTCTCGGCGGCATGAGTTATTGTTTGGCATGATATAACAATTCTTATTCACTGTTATTCCTGATTTGGCTCATCCTGCCTTTTCATCCCTCCCTCGGTGAAGAAAGATTTTGAGCTGGCTCGACGAATTGGTGGTAAAGGTCTGCCTTGGTGAGACCATCTAGCTGGCATGAGATGGTTGCTTCATCCATTTAACTAATTTGTCTTTTTGGTAAATAGTAATCACAATCAAATGTTAAGACTGAACTATCATCAATATCTTCAAATGGTTTTATAGTTGTGGCTCCTTCGTAACTTGTATGTCTCATTCAAACCTGGATTCAATGGCCATCTTCTGGTTATCAATCCTCTTGTAATCCAAGCCATGAAGCTTCACTCAGTCTCAGTTTGTTATTCATCAGAGTTATGGTTCTGCTAGTTTACGCATGAGTTATGTCATGACAAGCATTGCAAAAAGGGTTTGTTCGAAGGTCGAACTGAAGTTTGAAGTGTTCTTTTATCTTGGAGTTAATATTTGTCTATCGTAAAGCAAGGTCATTAATTATAATGACCTAAACTTTAACCATCCATTTATTAAACATTAAGACAGAGAAATCATTCTATCAATAGCAAAATTCACATCTGATGTTGTAACACACTTTTAACCATTGAATTTGCAGCAGTATGTCAGCAATTTATTAAACTAGAATGTAAATTAAAATGCATAGATTATTGTTCTTCCATGGAGAGTTTGTTGAGGCGTTCAATTATATGACTCGAAGTGAAGATGCAAATCTGAAAGCAATATATTTAGGAATCCAGAGATGTATAATCCGAAAAATGGACTGGGTGCAAGTGGGGATAGAACAACCATTTGGTTATCTGCAGAATGATCAAGGATGGGGGTGTCCTTTGCGGTCTTTCTTTATGTACTGCAAAATCAAGGAACAGACTAGAGGCCTTCCCGATTACAAGTTCAAAAAATTAACCTTCAAAAATACGGGAATTGTTAGAGCCATTGCAAAATGGGGCTATTCCAATGAAGATCATAACTTCTATACGGAAAGTTTCCTACCTACATCAGTTCGTGTGGCTTATCAGAAGGAACTAAGGGTCTGTATCTGTGCTCATCATCCCAAATGCAGCAAAGAGTAGTCACACAAACTGCAGGAACAACAAAAGAGACAAACTGTGCTGCCTCGGCTGCTTGTCCGATCCCAGAAATAAGGGATCATAATGCAGTCTAATATTCTCACGGAGGTGAAGGCTAAATACTTAGCTTTCTCCTCCGGCAAAGGTACAGAAAAATTTCTTAGAAAATGGAGCATATGATATACATGCTGATTCTAATACTTGATGTTGTTGCTTTTGTGGGAGCACTATATGTGAGACTCGTGCATTTTGGATGGATCCAGATAGCTTCGCTTTTCCACAAATTTCTGGCAGGGGAAGGCAGAGGATCAACATTTGACAGGAACATGTACTGGAGACTTTGGATACATCTACCTTGGGGAAATATGAAGTTGCTTGGCTGCTTGCCCGATTCCTAATGTGAATCAAATCGCAGCCTCTGATTACAAATTGCTATCCAATTAGCTTCCACCTCCGGCGGAGGTACAAAAATGATGATACTCTGAGCTTATGCTTATATCAAATGATAACTCACAAGAATGTATGCTAATCTCTATTCTGCTCGCTTCCTTGATGGTTTGAGTGATGTTGCGGAGAGTTCATACAACTTCACTAGTTGCTGAGCTGCAGGGAAATGGGGGTAGAGTGTAAAAGCAGGGCAAAGGACCTATTGCGAATGGGCCTCATGTTGAAAATGGGCTTGTGTAGTCTGAGACCCATACTTCTTTTATGTATAGTATTTGTTAGAATCTTCCAGATGTAATAAAAGGGGATACTTGTACAAACTCAAGTTTTAAGGGGAGAAAATTAGAAACAGAGAAGGTTTTATTTTTGCAGCCATCGTCCTCTCCTAAATCTACAAAATTCTTGTCTAGCTGCGCTGGTTTCAAATTCGATACATACAGGTTTCAACATGGTATCGGAGCCTGGTTCATCCGCTGCGTAATCAAAGGGTGTTCAAGTCGGACATGGCTTGCCTAGTCGGACTTGAGGGGGGAGTGTTGAAAGTGAAATGGGCAAATGTCCCATACTGATTCCATAAGATTGAATTGATGGGTTTAAATAGAAAGAATATTGGGTGGACTCATAACCTTGTGCACAGGGTTTTGTTGAGGGCACCCACATTCTTACCAAATTAACTCCACACGCACCCACATACACGAGACCTGGTATTCCCATGTTGGTTCGGGCTCGGTTTAATCAAATGGGCTCAGAGTCCCGATTATAGGCCGGCCCAGTCAAAAATTAAAAAATTTAACATGGTAAGTAACATGAATCAGAAGATGAGGCTTTTACTGGTATAAATATTCTGCGTGCTCTTACCGTTGCCCCTCTACTTGATTCAAATAAATGGATTATAGACACTGGTGCGTCATCACACATGTGTCGTGATCTGAGTTTATTCACCGCATGGACACCTGTTTCACGTCCTATAATGGTTAGGCAAGCTGATGGTGCCATGGCCCCTGTAGAACACATTGGATCATGCTCCCTGCCCACATCTCTTACCCTGCACAATGTGTTACACGTCCCAAGTTTCCGGTTTAATCATATTTCCGTGTCGCAGCTCACCAGGTCCTCTAATGCTAAACTTATCTTTTTCCCTGACCATTGCAATGTGCAGGACCTCATCACTAGCAAGATTCTGGCAGTAGGACACGAGCTGAAGGGACTTTATGTGTTGGATATTTCAGCTTCTGTTAAAGGCCTTTTGCATCCAAAAATCAGCAAGCCTAATTCTGTTTTGGTAGAACAGAAGTATTGTAATTTAGCTCTTTTGCAATGTCCTAATGACTTTATTTTGTGGCACGCCCGTATGGGACATCCTTCGTACAATGTTTTGGCTAGACTTAATCTGAATATTAGTAAGGTTAATGCTTCACCATGTGACACTTGTCATCGTTCTAAACAAACGAGGCTGAGTTTTCCCATTCACACACAAACCACAAAAGCTCCATTTGAGCTTATCCACAGGGACGTTTGGGGACCGTATTCTGTCCCCACAATCGTTGGATATACTTATTTCTTAACCCTTGTTGATGATTTTAGCAGGGGCACTTGGATATACTTGATGAGAAGTAAATTAGATGTCTGCCAGATCCTGCATCGATTCTTCAGCATGATTCAGACACAGTTTGATACAAAAGTTAAGATCTTTCGCTCAGATAATGGACTAGAGTTTGTGAATCATGCTTGCACAGAACTCACATCCTCTCTTGGTATTATCCACCAGCGAAGTCCTCCTTACACACCACAACAAAACGGTGTCGTGGAACGGAAACATCACCATCTTCTAGAAGTTGCAAGAGCCTTGATGTTCCACAGTGCTCTTCCTCCATCATTCTGGGGAGAAGCTGTTTTGACCTCTGCTTTCTTGATCAACAGGTTGCCTACAGCAGTTTTGAATTGACAGAGTCCGCACAGCATCTTATTTGGAGAAAGACTTGATCTTTCTGGTTTACGGATATTTGGATGCTTATGCTATTATACCAACACCAGGCCTCATAAATCAAAGTTCGATTCTAGAGCGTTCAAAGGCGTATTTGTTGGATATTCAGGGGTAAGCAAAGCCTATCGTATATACGATCTTGAAGCCAAGAAAATCATACTGTCCAGAGATGTAAAGTTTTATGAGCAGGAATTCCCATTCCATGCCAAGTCTTCCGCAGCAGATTCAGCAGGCATGTACCAACCGCAGCAGCCATTGCCTATTTTAGATCCATCAGATTCTAACTCTTGGAATGTTCCTACATTAGTGCAACACACAAAATCACCGAAGGCCGCTACTGATGCAACTCCAGTCACAATACCAATCTCACCAGACGATGGTCTCATCAACCCCACAGAGTCAATTCCTGCTGATACATCTGCTGCAGAACCAGTCCCTACCGATACTTATGCAGCAGAAACCCGCCGCAGCACACGCATCTGGAAGCCTCCCGTATGGCACCAAGATTATCATATACCTGGTCATTCTGCCCTACTTACTCCCGCAGGTATGTGCATGCTGTCTGTTTTTCTATACCAGAGCCACATTCTTATATCCAGGCCTCTAAGGATTCGTTATGGGTTGAAGCAATGGAGCCTGAAATAACTGCTCTAGAGAAAAAAAACACTTGGAAAATCACTGACTTACTCCAAGCCAGAAAATGATAGGCTGCAAGTGGGTGTTTAAGTTGAAACAGAACCTCGATGGTTCCATTTCTCGCTATAAAGCAAGACTAGTTGCGAAGGGATATAATCAAGTAGAAGGGTTGCACTATACTGATAGTTTTTCTACAGTGGCTAAACATACGACTGTCAGATTGCTACTCACAGTTGCGGTGGCTAGGGGATGGAAAATCTTGCAACTCGACATCAACAATGCATTTCTGCACGGCACCCTTGATGAAGAAATATATATGCAACCCCCGCCAGGATATTCCAAAGCAAAGAAGGGGCAAGCATGCTTGCTCAAAAGGTCTATCTATGGGTTGAAACAATCCTCCCGTGTCTGGAATCAGGAACTTACTTCACAATTGCAGAGCTACGGTTTTATACAGAGTGCACATGATCATTGTCTGTTTGTGCGCAATACGGGAGCCTCTTTTGTTGCCCTACTCGTTTGTGTAGATGATATCCTCCTGGCAGGAGATAATGTGTCTGAACTGCATGGCGTTCAGTCTTTTCTAGACAGTAAATTCAGCATCAAGATGTTACGTTCTGCAGAGTATTATCTGGGCCTTGAAATGCTGCAATATGCTTCTAGGCTCTATGTAACGCAGCATAAATATATTATGGACATTCTCCATGAAGTTGGCTTGCAAGACTGTACGCCTGCAGCTACACCACTTCCACCAGGCCTTAAACTTACTGCAGCTGACCGAACCGAAGCTCTCATAGACCCCTCTTCTTATAGAAGTCTAATTGGACGGCTTCTCTATCTGAATTTCACCAGGCCAGACCTCAGTTATGCTGTCCAGCAGCTGTCACAGTTTATGCAGTCACCACACAAATCGCACTGGCAAGCAGCTCTTCATGTGCTTCGCTATCTCCGTGGCTGTCCTACTCTTAGCTTATTCTTTCTTGCTGATAACACACTTCAGATTACCGCTTATGCAGATGCAGATTGGGCATCTTGCCCGGATTCCAGACGATCTTTAATTGGTTACTACATTAAGCTAGGTGCTGCCGGTGTTTCTTGGAAGACAAAAAAACAGACTACCGTTTCTCGATCATCTGCGGAGGCCGAATATTGAAGTCTTGCTTCAACCGTGTGCGAGCTTAAGTGGATTACATATATTCTTCAAGATCTCCAGGTACATATTCCTCATCCAATTCCACTCCATTGCGACAATAACGCAACGCTGCATCTTGTGGAAAATTCTGTATTTCACGAACGGACCAAACATATCGAATTGGATTGTCACCTTATCCGCGACGAATATAAGGCTGGATTTCTTATTCCTCTATACATTCCTACGGAACACCAAGTTACAGATATACTTACCAAGCAGTTGCCGTTGCCAGCCTTCCAGCATTTGATGTCCAAGATGGGCCTGGGTCTTAGCCCCAGTCCATCTTGCGGGGGGCGTATTGCGAATTGGCCTCATGTTTAAAATGAGCTTGTGTAGTCTGAGGCCCATACTTCTTTTATGTATAGTATTTGCTAGAATCTTCCAGTTAGTCTCGATGTAATAAAAGTGGATACTTGTACAAACTCAAGTTTTAAGGGGAGAAAATTAGAAACAGAGAAGGTTTTATTTTCGCAGCCATCGTCCTCTCCTAAATCTACAAAATTCTTGTCTAGCTACGCTGGTTTCAAATTCGATACATACAGGTTTCAAGAGGACCATGGGACTATGAGGAAGGAAGATGCTGGCATTCCCATTTTGGTGTGATCTCAAAACTCGAAATGTGTTGCCATGGCGACTCGGAGAAGATTTGACAAGTGAGCCAAACACAACAGATGGCGCGGGAAATTAGAAAACTTCAACATAAACTTAGAGAGAAGTTTTCCATTTTGTTCTTTTTTTATTATATTGTTTGCTTGTAAAGACAATTTTTTGGCGTAAGGGACGGCTAATAGAACAATTTTTTAAAAAAAAAAGATTGGTGAATGATTGCAACTTTCCTTCTTGAGTCAAGATCCCTTGTGATCAGATTGATTTTCTGCCAACTGTTACTTTCCTTTTCTTGTGCTAGTGGATCCCTGAATTCTGGTTCTTGGATCTGCATGTGTAGAGTATGTCATTTCCCACCCCCCACAATTAAATGAAAAATTTCTAATCCCGGATATTATATTCTGAACAAGTGCCCTTATGTTCCAAATTTTAATCCTGATCGTTCATTTATTGATCTGACAACCAGGAGTGGATCACTTAATTTTTAAATGGTGTTGATCATGGTCGTCGGATCAATAATGAACGCTCAGGATTAGAATTCAGGACGTTCCGATATATACCGTCTGGTAGCATAAAATTTCTACACATTTAAAATAATAAATTAATAGCAAAATTCACAATTGATGGACTCACTACTCCTTAGGAGATTATCGATCGTTTCATTGGCAACAAATTCAAACACAAGTAGAGGAACCTCGATCTCCAAGCAACAACCCAACAACTTGACGACATGTCTGCCTATGGTTAATCTCGGATAGCACAACTATTTCATGGATGAACTGATGCACCGTAGTCTCGTCAACAACCTTAGATTTCTTGACAGCCATATCTTGCTTGCCATAAGACAAGATCCCTCGATAGAAAGCCCCACGTGTTGCTCCTTGTCCAAGCACTCTACTGATGTCAAAGTCATTTGTGACCTTTAACAGTTCTTTGGCACTAAAATGTTTAGTCTTCATACGATGCTCTCCGTCAACATGTTGCTGCAGTAGGAGACCTTCATTTCGCTTGAAAAATCTCTTTCTACGATGCCTAATCATCCAACAAAGACAAGGAGGAGAAGTACTAATAGAGTTCCAACACCTAGCAAAGAAATTGTAAGACAAAAGATTGTCACAAAAGAACAAAAAAAAACTTGTAAAATGTCAAATTTATTACCTATCACCATAGTTTAGAGTTGCACATGAGCTTGCGCCTACAATGAGTTTTTCCAGCACATTCAACAATCTCTACAACAAAAACAAGAAAAAAAAGAGTAGCAATTTATTGATAGATATATAACAAATAAATCGTTGATCATCATAATATGATCAACCATGACCCTTCTAGCCACCGATCCACTCCGCAATGGAATATTGGTGAGCTAAAATACTTATAATTATTTTACACGAGACAAATTATATTCATAATTCATTTAGTAAAGCATAACACACTCTAAATTACTTAAAAGCAAAGTCAGTTAAAAAGAAAATAACAATTTAACATGGAACATCTTATCTAAGCATTTCAATTTACAGGATTCGAAATAGCATTTTTAGTCTTATATATTTCATATATATTTGCAATGTTAGTCTCATACTATAACAATATAGGTTTCCTGAACATCTACAAGGCACCGCTCTCAAAACACCTCATTCACACCGCTAAAGCGCAGAAACACGCATACCAATATTGGTGTGTGTGTTTCTGTGGACCCCACTCCCAACATTGTGAGAGGCGACGCTTTTGCGTTGGCCTAGGAGCGGTGTGTTTCGACATTTTTCAAAGAGTTGGAATTTGGTCTCAATGTTCAATTACTTTTATAATTAAAAATCAGAATTGACAAATACAAAATTAAGTTAAACAACAAGTTTCAAATAAAATTGTGATACAAAAAAATTATAAAATTTAATCTTTTTAACCAATATTGTTAGCAAAAAATAATAAAATAACTATAAATATAAATTGGAAAATATATTTTGTAATTAAAGATGACAATCTGTCACCCCTTATCCCATTATACGGGACAGCTAACTCATTAGTGCTCAGTTTTGAACTTAAATACTCAATTTTTACCTAAGCCGTTAGGATTCAAATTCGATGGGTTGGATTATTCCATCACTTAAATCACTTGGCTGTGCAATCCTGAACTGGGCTTCACGGATGATAAATCTTCTCATCTCCAATCGCGAATTAGCAGAATATACAATTTGGGTTTGAAGAAACAGTGGGCAAATGATTTTGCGCATACCTTCTGCCATCAAATCTTTCGAAGGATTTTGCAGATACATTTCGCGCAGAATGTATGGATTACACTGCTGATTACTTTGCAAAACCAGAACAAAAACATTACGTGCAGAATATATGGATTAATTACACTGCTGATTACTGCTGATTATTCAACGGTTTGTGCATCAACCCTACACCATTGGGTTCGGTGATCAAGATTTTCGATTGCCATTGTCTTCCTCCTGCCAATTGGGAAATGGATTCTTCTGCATATGTACGGATCCGGAATACTGCTGCCTTCGACAGTGGTGAGCATTTCCAAAAATTTTCGGCGAAGTGGGTTTCGTTGGAATCAGAGAACGGAAAAGCTTCTTTTGATTCGTTTTCTGGGAAAGAGAATCAGGATGCTGCGGTGGAGAATCAGTTTCTATGTGCTACTTGTTCTCGTACTACCTTGAAGGCGGTGAACACGAATGGGGCCGTCGAGAAGTCAAGAATTAGAGGTGTTTTGTGGAAGGATGAGGAGCGAAACGTTCTTGTGAAGAGGGAGAATGAGAACGAACTTTGGGATGAGGCCACGATAAATGAGGAAATTGAGAAGGTTGAGGATGAAACTACAAGGTTGAGATCAATGTTGGTGGCCATGGTTGAGAGGAGAGTCAAAATTATGGAGAAGAGGGAAGTGTTGTGCAGGGGAAGAAACAGAGTTTTCAAGTCAACCATGACCATAAACTGTTTGAAGAAATTCCATTGACAAGTAGAAGGAAGACTTCTCCGGGGAGGGGGATGAGTTTGGGTCCTGCTGAAATTCTTTTCTCGGGTCTAAGAGGAATGAGTATTGGACTGTCGGAGATTAGAGCATCTATGAGATTACAGCATCCGAAGCAAGAAATGATCACTCCCTTGCAGAGTAGGAGAATGTCTTGCTTCTTCAAGCTGCAAGAAGTTGATGAAGAGAAGGTTTTGGGTAATGAGAAGGCAAAAAGTGTCGGCAAAGGAGGCCATGTGCATAATTATTGCACATGAAAGAAATGAAGAGACATTATTGCACAGCAATAATGAGTTGCAAAGTTTGAAAAACATTGGACGGAAAAACGTTGGACGGTGCACGCGTGAAAATTTAAATAATGGTTCACA